>CAUYQG010239720.1:0-29463 GCA_963574415.1 Tarsius wallacei | reverse complement strand
CCACAGTCCAGGTGAAGATGACAGGGGCCCCTCAGCAAACAGTCCAAACTCAGATCACCCCAGACACCACCACCTGCACTTCTTTCCTTTCAATGCCAGGAAACCATATCCTACCCAGTGCTCATGAGATGTAAGAGCTGGTAGGAATCTTAAGGGCTACCCAGTGCTGACTTCTACCTAGGGGAATGAAGACCAGGAATATGAAACACTATGCTTGGGTATGTTGCCAGGAGAGAAGAGAACTCCCTGAGAAGCTCCACTAACCCTTTCCCATTAGATGTTATTTTAAAAAAAACAAAATTGTTCCCTGAGCAAAGAGAATGAACTCTGCAGAATACAGAATTTTAAGTATCTTCTCGACGTCTGGGCACAGTATGAGTGGCTAGGAGATCACAAGGGATAGGGTCAGGGAGTGAGCAAGGCTGGTGGGATGCAGAGGCCAGGGGTTATGCTGCAAAGTGAATTGGGCTGAGAGATGGTCTCAGGTCATTTGTGCTACTATAACAAGACACCACAGACTGAGCAATTTATAAGTAACAGACATTTATTTCTCACAGTTCTGGAGGCTGGGAAGTCTGGGACCAAGGCACCAACAGATTTGGTATCTGGTGAGGGTTGCTCTTACTGAATTCTCATATGACAAAAGGGGACAAACACTGTGTTCCCACATGCCAAAGAGACAGAAGAACCAGAAAGTTCTCTGAAGCCTCTCTTATGAGGGCATCAACTCCATTCATGGCAGGGGGCGGCGGGGGGGGGGGGTGGGGTCTTCATGGCTTACTCACTTCCCAGAAGCCCCACCGCTTATTACTATCCTCTTGGGGTTTAAATTACAACATGAATTTGGGTGGGACACATACATTCAAACCATAGCAAGGACCAAAGGGGAGCATTAGAGAAAAACTTGACTTTACATTTGGACAAGGCTTAACCTGCACCTTGGGCTGAGGGCTAGACAGTCTACCCTGGATCAATTTGCAGTAAATTCCATTCATCCTTTAAACTGGAGTCCGCTCACTCCTTCTCCTGGCTGGTAATGAAGGGAAATCTGTCCATTTTTCTGTTCTTAACTTTGGTGAGGAAGGAGAAGAAATGGGATGTAATCAGGTTTCTGGAAAACTTGTGGTGCCTTTTGGTACTGGCTGTAGTCTCCATGTGACTGTGAAAAAAGGGAGTGAGAGAGGCTGACAAAAATATCAGGGACAGATATGTATTAGTGTTTATTTGGAAGAATGCATTAATTTTCCATCAAGAAATACTTTTGTCACCAAAGGCATTGTTTTCCCACTTGTCTAAGAGCAAAGCTATTTATTTCTAAGCACTGCTAGGTCATTATGAGAGGCAAAGAACCAAAAAGCATTTGTGTAAGATTTGTCTTTTTGAATTCTATTTTATTTTTTAAAATGTGGTTATAAAACAGCCCACCTTTTCAGGGTCAGAAATAAGCCACATTTTTTAAGGCCATTGAAAGCCAAACTTGAACTTGTTATTCCATTCTGTCTCGAAAATATACCATTCTCACCACTACACTGAGTAGTCAAATTGCCTCATTTTTTATTGATAATAATGACACTATCAACAACAATAAAGTACTTTAAATTTCAAATATTTTTGCATGATTATCTCATTTTATTTTTGAAATAACTTGCGAGTTCTTCAAAGTCCATATTTGGATATTTTGGGCAGATTGCTGCTTCTTAAACATTATTTCTTTATATATTATTTTTCATGATATTTGATATATTGAGTATCTTTTGTACTTATATCAATTTACTATTTTTAAAAAAGCTTCAATAAGCCAGGCACAGTGGCTCATGCCTATAATCCCAGCACTCTGGGAAGCCAAGGCAGGAAGACTGCTTGAACTCAGGAGTTTGAGATCAGCCTGGGAAATATAGTGAGACCTTGTCTCTATAAAAACTTTAAAAATTAGCTGGGTGTGGTGGTACATGCCTGTAGTCCCAGCTACTTGGGAGGCCAAGGTGGAAGGATCACCTGAGCATAGGAGGTGGAGACTGCAGTGAGCCATAATCGTGCCACTGCACTCCAGCCAGAGTGACAGATTGAGACCCCAACTCAAAAGCAAAATAAATAGGAAGATCATTTTATATAAACAATAGAAGCTCAGAGACTTGCTATAAACAGAAGGAAACAGAAAACAAACATAAAACTACTAATTTAAAAAAAGTTTGCCAACATATCTCTTAAAACATCCCTTATTACTGGTGGCACTGGTTCCACACCCCAGGAACGCCTGGGTCAATGACTGTGTGAAGGAAACTCTTGTTCTTGCCTGTCTTGTTGGTCTAGGCCTTGCATCAGGCACTGGGCTTCGTCGTGGGGACACAGAAATAGAAGGCATTGTCTCTCTGAGATCTGTCTAGGCAGGATAAAAGGGAGAATTGCAGGGCCCTCTGGTCTGTTTTTGGAAAGCTGAAGCTAGAAGGGAAAGCTGTGTTCCTTCAGAGGGCTTGGCTCTGGAGGACAGACAGCTGCCATCCCAGGAGCTCAGGGCTCCTCACCCATTGCATCATGGCTGGTTCCTAACTCACCTGTCACCCTTTATCTTAGTAACAGACTCAAGGTACACATTGGCCTCTATAAATGTCACAGCCTCCAGGACCCCAGAAGAGTCTACAATTGTTCTTTCCAACCTGTGGCCATCTGGAAAGAGTTGGGGTTTTCTTGGCTTGAGTTCTTGAGCGCTGCCCTCTCTTCTCTCCTTGAGATGAACTTTCAGCTTGAGATTACTCCATAACTGAGTCATCCTGTACTCTTGATGCGGATGACTCTCCAAGTCATCTTAGCCGTCCTTGACAGCAAACACAGGGGCGCGTGTGGACTTCAGATTGACAATCTGAATCTAGGCTCTGCCACTTACCACCCGGTCAGTGCCAGGTACCCTGCTAAAGACGGAGAAACAAAACTAGGCATGGTTTTCCCCTCTCCGCTTACAGGAAAAGACAGGGAAATAAACAAATATGACATTACAGTATAATAAGTGCTAAGATATAACTAAGCAGAGATGGCTATTAGAAAACAGAATAGGATGTCAAAGCTGATCTAGAATACCAAGGAATTCTTCCTGGAGAAGGTGACACTTGAGTTAGACCTTAAAGGATGAATAAGAGCTTCCCAAACAATGGAGGTGGAGGCAAGTCATCCTGGAACTGGGAGCAGCATAGGGTGAGATGGAGTCCAAGTTTTCTGATCTGCAAAAGGCTGTACTATTCCTCACAGGTTTATGTAGTCAGGATAAAGAGTTAATGTATGGAAATTGCCAGATGCTACTGAGAACACATAAGAAATGTCTGACCTGTTCATTCTAACCCCTTTGATACTTCCCTGTGGGCCCACAGCATGTGGTTCCTGCTCTTTTCTTTTCTTTCTTTTTAAATATTTTTAGAGAACAGATCTCACTATGTTGTCCAAGCAGGTCTTGAACTCCTGGGCTCAGCCTGTCAAAGTGCTGTGATCACAGGCGTGAGCCACCACACCTGGCATATGGTTCCTTCCGAGTTGTGGTACTGAGAACATGGGGTCTTGGGATTTATCTGCCTCTGATGCAATCAATTGTCCCAGATAGACTGAAACTCTATAGGTGGAATGACAAGAAGGTCACCACTTCCTTAGAGTTGTGACTTCTTTCCATAAGTAGCCCTTAACAAAGCTAGCAGAAGTCTGAGAAAGCCCCCTTTTTCCAGTGGGATCTTTATGTCTAAAAACAGTTTCCCTGTTATATATCGGATACTCCCTGCTCTCCTCCAAAATCTGAAGGAAGCAAGGTTCCCTTGCATCCTGTTCCTAACACTACATGGAGCATCCACTGATGTCTCCCCAAGGCTCACAGCAGTGTCCTGCATGTAGTAGGCACTCAGGAAATAATTGCTGAATGAATAGTGGGCCACATAAAAGCAGGTGTGTGACCTACTCTACTCTGTGTCGTGTCTGCATGGCATGGGATTGGCCCTGCAGTGGACATCTGGGCATTGGCAGCTTCCCCAGCAGGCTGTGCTTGTGACCACTTCGTCCTCTCACTTTCTAGCAGGTAGACAACATGGTGCAAGGCTGCACCATGTGCAGCCACTGTGCATGTGGCTTCCTTGTGCCTGTTCTTGCATGCCAGGTGTTCAGGGATCCAGTGTCATGATCAGGGTATCCTACTGTGTTTTCCAGTCTCTGCCTTGCTGCCACAGGTCCTGAAGTCACCAGCTCATCAGTTCTGGAAAGAATGCTCCATCCTGAGCTCCCAAGATGACAGGAGGGCATCCTCCTTCTGTTTCATCTTGAGCTTGCTACTGGCTACAGGGGAACTGGGCTCCATTTGTCTGAGAAAAGTGGTACCAGATGTTCACCTGGCCAGTGCTGTTGCTGTGCCCATCTGCCCAGAGCCTGTTCTTCAGACACTTGTGCTGTGGCATCCTATCCCTAGATGCAGAAATGGTTTCGGTAGGCCTGTCTGCACTTGCCTTCCTTCGCTTCCTGGGCCTCTATGGTCAAAAAGCCATGCCCAGTCATTCCTAGTCTTCTTCTCTGAGGGCTAATTAACCCTGTGCTACTGCGCAGGACAAGAAACTCATGGGCATAAAGCTTCAACAGATATAGGGAGCTGGGGGTGTGACAGCAGCCTCTGCCTTCTCATCATCATTGTGGAGCATGACTCCCGTCAGCAGGAACTATGTCCTCTGCAACTCCCAGTCCCCAGCACCTGGCGACTTAATACATGTCTGTTGTCTGTGAGTGAAGGGACTGTCGGAAGGGAAAACCGTGTTCTTCAGATGGCTTGGCTCTGGGGGACAGACAGCTGCCCCAGTGCTCAAGGACATACAAGTCCAGGACGAGGAATTCTGGAGCAGCGTGGGCACCTCCTCACTCCACCCCCAACTTGGCGCTTGTTATCGACTCATTTTCCCTTCCTGTCCAGCTGACCCAGGTGCAGTAGCCAAGGCCTGGGGACTTGTGAGCTGTGCCTCTTGTTACACTTGCTGTGGATCTGACTCAGTCCAGAGTGGATTCCAGGAGGGGCCCAAAGAAAAAAAATACCAATGAATGTTTCTAGAGCCCTCTCTTCTCTCTGTCCCTGCTTGTCTTCTTATCACCAGCTCAGTGCAGGTGTGAGCACCTAAGGCTCACAGGTGTGCAAGTATGGCTGAAAGGAGGGGCAGGAAACGGGGCACAAAAGTGGGGTTGGGGCTGGGCCTCTGCCCCCACAGCTACCCTTTTTACATTCCCCATTCTCACCCTATCCCCAAACCTAACCTAACCCTTATTGTAAACCTAACCCTAACCATGGCCCTCCCTCTGACTCTAACCCTAAACCTAAACCATACGCTAACACGGGGGCCCTCAACCCCTGGGCCACAGACTGATACTAGTCCGTGACCTGTTAGGAACCGAGCTGCACAGCAGGAAGTGAGTGGCGGTTAAGCGAACAAAACTTCATTTGTTCAGCCATCTCCATCACTTGAATTACTGCCTGAGCCTTGCCTCTTCTCAGATCAGAATTAGATTCTCATAGGAGCATGCCCTATTGTGAACTGCACCTGTGAGGGATTTAGATTGCCTGCTCCTTATGAGAATCTAATGCCTGATGATCTGAGGTGGAGCTGAGGTGGTGATGTTAGTGCTGGGGAGTGGCCGCAAATACAGATTAATATTAGCAGTGAGGTGTGACTGCAGAGAGACCACAATAAATCAATTGCTTGCAGACTAATATCAAAATAATAATTATTTCATTATATAATACAAATAATAACAATAGGAATAAAGTGGACAATAAATGTAATGTGCTTGAATCATTCTGGAACCACCTCCAAACTCCACAGTCTGTGAAAAAATTGTCCTCTACAAAACAGGTCTCTGATGCAAAAAGGTTGGGAATAGCTGCCCTAAACCACAATCTCATCCAAACTCTAGCCATATCCCAAAACCACACGCTCACCAACGTCTTCATCATCACCCTAAACCAAACCCTCACCATAAAAAAAGCTAGCCCTAACCTAAAACATACCCACAAACCATAAACCTGCCCCAAACCAAAACACACACCTAACGCTAAACCAAAAAATAATGCAAATTCTGACCCAAAGCTTAAATCTAATCTTAAATCTAACCTTAACCCTAAATCTAGCCCTCACTCTAACCCCAAACCTAATCCTAAATGTAACCCTAACACTAACCCTAATGCTCCCCGTCACCATAAGGCTGACCCTAAATCTACACCTCACACCACCATAACCCTGAATCTAACCCTCACCCTAACCCTAAATGTAACCCTAACCCTAACCCTATCCCTCACCCTAACCCTAACCCTAACCATAAGTCTAACCCTAATCCTAACACTACCCTTACCCCTAACCCTAAATCCAACCCTCACCCTAACCCTATCCTCTTCTTCTCCTTACAGGCTCCCCTGGCCACACGGGTTCCACGTCCATGAGCCCGTCAGCAGCCTTGTCCACGGGGAAGCCAATGGACAGCCACCTCAGCTACACAGACACCCCAGTGAGTGCCCCGCGGACCCTGAGTGCAGTGGGGGCCCCCCTCAATGCCCTGGGTTCTCCATATCGAGTCATCACCTCTGCCATGGGTCCTCCCTCTGGAGCACTGGCAGCCCCTCCAGGAATCAACTTGGTCGCCCCGCCCAGCTCTCAGGTAGGTGTCCTTCCACTCCAAGGCCTTTCCAGCTATCTCAAATGATTTCACCTAAGCTGCTCTTGGAGCAGACCTAGCACTCAGTAGGTGCTTAATGTGTGTTTGCTGGGGGGATTGTCTCTGCAGACCTCTCTTCTGCAGGGCCTTCATTCCATGTGTGTCCTCCGGCTGAGCAGTTCCAAGGAACTGACAATGCCTCATGGTCATGGTTGGGGAGACTGTGGGAGCCTCCCTTGAGGCTTTAGTGGTTCAGCCGTGGCTGTGACTTCACTGTCTCTCGTGGCTGCTTGTGTCATCTGTAAGTGGACTTCCTTTATTCTTCTCAATGCAATAATGAGTATTTATTGAGTCATGTGCCCGGGTCAAAGAGAATGCAGAAGTGATCAGGATATGGCCTTTGCTCTGTAGGAGCTTACAGCTGAGAGGGGAAATAGGCAGATACGGCACACAGATAAGTCTAGAACAAGGCAGACTGTGTTGCATGCTGTCTCTGGGAAGTCAAGAAGGAAGCTTTAATTCTGAGTGCTTTCTGCTGCACTGGAGAACAAAGGCGTGTGCATGGTAGACACCGGATTGCTGCTTTATGAAGCCTATAGGATGGCCATATGTCTTTACAGTCTTCCAGCAATGCCATGCTATGATCATCATCTTTCCTCTCTTGTTGTGCTTGGCGGTTGCAGTGATAATGCTGCATAACAAACAATCCCCAAATTGTCATGCATTACAAAATCAAACACGTACCTTCAAACTCACAAGTCTGCATTAGGCTAGGATGACTCTCCTTCAGATGGTCAGGGAGCCAGACTCAGCTGCAGGCTCCTCGTGTCCCAGTCAGAAGAAACAGTAGCTACCTGAGGTGGGCTTTTCTCAAGGTGACTCACAGGAAAAGGCTAGGCCAAATTCAGAGACCCCAGTGAAGCCTCTGCTCACACGATGCTTCTAATATTCACTCCATCAGCCTAACAAATAACATCAGGCTAATTCCAACATTGGTTGAGCAAGGAATCAGCCATGTCTGTTCTTAGTGAGGTACTACAAAGACAATGCACAGGTTGTGAAGAATTAGGAACAGTTATCTCATCTACCACAACCTCTTTCCTCTGTACAGCAGCCAGGGTCCCTGCTGCCCCAACCACCAGGATACTTAGAGGCAGAATTGGTAGGTTCTTATGATGATTAATTTTATGTATCAGCTTGACTGGGCCACAGAGTGCCCAGATATTTGGTTAGATGTTATTCTGGATGTTTCTATGAGGGTTTTTTTTAAACATATTTTTTATTTTAAAACTGTGGGGTACAGTTAAGGGTTAGGTATGCAAATATGCATCGTTCAGGCACCCTTGTTGATAAGGGGTGTCCCCCCCGTGAGGGTGTGTTTTGATGACATTTACTTTGAAAAAGGTAGATTGAGTAAAGCACTTTGCCTTCCCTAATGCGGTAGGCCTCGTTCAATCAGTTGAAGGTCTGATGGAACAAAAAGGCTGACCTCCCCCCCCACCCAGCAGCCCCCAAGTAAGAGATGACTTTCCTGCCTGAATGCTTTTGAACTGCGACTTCATTTTTTTTCCTGCTTTCAAATTTGAACTGAAACACCGGCTCCTCCTGGATCCTGAGGCTTCCAGCCTTTGGACTATGCCATCGGCTCTCTCCGGTCCCCAGCTTCCTGGTTCACCCTGTGGATCTTGGGCCTTGTCAGCCTCCATAATCACAGGGAAACTTTCTTATAATAAATATCTTAAATACACACATGCACACACATACACACACTCACATGTATATCTCCTATCGGTTCTGTTTCCCTGGAGAACACTGACTAACACAGTCCTGATACCTCCTTTGAATTTGGTTTTGAAGAAGAGGCAGGGCTTCTGTCATGCCAGCATTTTCTACTCCTGCAGAGAGCGCTCCAGAGACCATGGTTAGACTCTCTTCTGAGATACTCGCATTCTAGGGGTCAGAAAGCAAATTCATATGGCGTCACAGAATTTTAGAGTCAGTTGGGACTTTAGAAATGTGTTGCTCCATAGATTGAAGAATTTGGAGAAGGCCTTAGAGATCACCTAGGTTAGGGGTGACAGTGGCCAGAATCCAGGTGAGTGAGTGAGGGCAGGTGTAAGTCAGGAGTGTGGGTGGGGACTGTAGGGAGCTGCCCTGCTCCCTGGAAGCCATCTAGATTCAAAGATTTTTAAAGCACTCCCCAGGCCAGGGAAAACACTGCTGAGGGTCTTATTTGGTCAGTCATTTTTACCCTAATTTCTAATCAAATGGTTTTCACTGGAGGTAGGATATCTTAGGAGTATACACCCCCGCCCCAATCCCATATTCATGCAGGTTTCAAAAGTCCCAGAGGGAATTCTAAATGCTTCACCAGACCCAGATGAGGACCCCTTGCCCTGACTGAATCCTTCATTCTGCAAATGAGGTAGTGAGACTCACGCAGCCAGTCAATAGCAGAGCCAGAATTAGAACCCAAGTCTCCTGACCTCTAGCCCTGTATTTACAACACTGAATTCACCTAGTGCTGTGATGTATGCTGACTTAAACGGTGACCACAAGATCTGCCTGTTGGCAATCAAGGGTTAAAGGATGGATAGTCAACACTCCCAAGGACTCTCGTGGGAGAGGTGGCCAATTTATCATGCAGATACACTGCAATGCAATGTTGTAGTGCTGTTGCAGATGTCGGGGCAGAGCCTGAAGGGGCAGAGGGAGGGAATCTGTGAACTGTCTGCGTGCCTCGACCCCAGTGAGAGCATAAATCTGCTCAGAGGCATGGGGATGGGGTAGTGGTGGGGATCTATGTCCATTTATATCACTCCCACCCACTGTCATCAGCAGAACTGTTGCCACCCTACCCTTCGTAATGTACAAGATTTGTTTATTTCCTTTTTTCCTGCGAACAGACTCCTGGAAGGCGAATCAAAGCCAGTAGTTAGAGACAGACAGATACACTGTCGTTCTGGGATGAAAGAGTCATTTTGCAAAGGGCACTGACATTCATTCCAGTAATATTTCTGGGACCTGTGATATGTCAGGCACTACTTGATACTGTCCTAGTTTTAGGGGTTAGCACTGAATGAGGTGGCCAAAGTCTTTTCCCTTGTGGCCGTTACACTGTAGCAACAAAGACATAAGAAATAAATGAGATGATTTCAGATAGAAATCATCATATGTATGAAGAAATAAAACAGGGTGAGGAGGTAGAGTGACAGGGCCTGTGAGCAGGAATTGAGCAATCCCATCCCTCTAAGACTGCTTTCAGCAACCACACTCAAGTCTGACGGAGCCAAACCTGGCTCAATTCATCTTCAGAGCCGTACGGTCCTGTTCCTAGACCATATGTGTGTACAGAGGGATTGGGGTTGAAAGGTCAGCTGGAAGCTTTGGGCCTGGCCAACTGGGCTGTGTGCAGTGGCTGAGGCCAAATTTGACTTTTGGGAATTATGGTGAGCTTGCCAAGTACTGGTGAAACTCAGCAGCCTGAGACCCTGAGCAGCGCTCTGGACCTGGGATCCAGAGCCACACGGCCCCAAAACTTCCCAATGAGCGAGGTGACACTGGACAAAAGGCCTCAGTGTTAGCCACAGTGAGTTGGACTCTAGATAATCCGGGCAGGTTGCTATATGCATCCTGCCATCCTTGCCCAGGATTCGGTCTGAGTGGAACTCGAGCCGGAAGCATGCTCTTTCTGTGACCTGGGTCACGGGTAAGTACGACGTGGGGCGTGGAGAGGAGGAAGCTCCTGGGGCTGAGCAGCGGCAGGGCCGGTCTCCTACTCCGTGCTCTGTCATTCCATTGTTTGAGCGTCTCTTTTTGCACTTGATGGACTTTTCATCTTGAGGAGTAAAGAAAACTGCACAGGTTCGACGGAGGCAGGAACTGGGTAACCTTTTGCACACTACATTAGCTTGTTTCTGTTTCAGTTTCCTTTTCTCTGTTGTGGGGTTACAAATACTCGCCCTTATTACCCGGTGGGGATTTTTATGAATGTCAAAGGAGATGTGAATTTGTAAAAATCACTTCTTAAGGTGTACAGAATTCTGTAGAAGTAGGTGGTATTACTAGTATTATTATTCTTTGGTGATATGGATCACACACCCGGCTCTTCATTGAGTAAGGAGTACTGTGTTGCTCAAAGGTTCTAGAAAAGTTCATTTCGACAAGCATTTATTGAACCAGGGCCAGTGCTAGGCTATGGAGTACAAAAGAAAAAAAAAAAAAGACTCAGTGAGCAATTTCTAAGGACACCAGCATATCACTGGGAAGATGTTTGAGAACCTTTCAGATAATGTGATCTAGGATACATTTTTTTCAGTGTGTGTGTAGCGTGTGTGTGTGTGTGTGTGTGTGTGTGTGTGTGTGTGAGGCTGAACACTTGTCAATGTGGTGTCTGTTGGCTGAAACAGGTCCACAGGGCTTTGGAACGCCCTCACCTCTGTTTCCCCTCCAGGACTCTGCTCCCTGCCCTGGGTTCAAGCCCTGTTGTTTCTGCTCAGGTATTATTATTATTAATTTTTTTTGAGGCAGAATCTCACTCTGTCACCCAGGCTGGAGTGCAGTGGCACCATCATGGCAAACCAAAGCCTTGACCTCCCCCTCAGTTTCTCGAGTAGCTGGGACTACAGGCACATGCCACCATGCAGTACTTATTTTTTATTTTATTTTTTATTCTTGTAGAGATGAGGTCTCGCTATGTTGCCTAGACTGATTGCAAACTCCTGGGCTCAAGCATTCATCTTGCCTGATATACACGTCAAATAAAAACGAATCTGGTTGAACCAGGGACAAGAAATGTTGAAGCCTCAATCTCCCTGCCTCCTGCCATGCACACACTCTATGTTTGAAAACCGCTGATCTAGTCTAGAGATGAGGGAACAACATCTCTGCTAAGTGAAGTGAGCTGGTTAAGATGGCACAGCCAGGAAGTGGCAGATCTCAGAATGCAGCTGGGAGGTGCCGGCTCCTTGCTTCTCATGACAAGGTCCCTAGCTAGGTTTCAGTAGGGCTGCTGCAAGGTGTCTGCGCTCTGGGACGGCAGTGTCCACTGGAAGCCTGGCCTTTGTTGGAATGATTTGGACTGAAGGCAGCTCAGAAATGTGGGGCCGGATGTTCTGGGATGGTTCCAGAAGCATCCAGAAAGCATTTGGTCCCTGACTGAGTCTGCAAAGGGAAGACAAGCCAGCAGGCGAGTACATTTCTATCCTGTTCCCAGGGAGCGGCTGGCTCGCGTGCAGCAGTAGCTAGGAGTCACCTGGTGAATTCTGGCACTAAAGTGCTTGTTTCGGTAGACTGCCTCTAATGGAACAAGACAGCCGGGACTGGGGGACTCGGCACCAGGTAGCTAATGGGTTTATGCTCTGATGGCTGCCTTCAATCTTATCTGCCACTGCTCTGAGCCCAAGCAGAGCCCACACCAGCAGGAGACATGGATACCAACCCACCAGTCCCCGCAGTTCCCTCCCATGGCACTCTGGACTCATGAAGGGAGGGGGTTGGTGTTGGAGGGAGGCTGCTGTCCCAGATGGAAGAGACGGTGCCCCAAAGCAAGTGTGTTCCTCCAGGGGTTCCTGGCCAAGGAGGGTGGGGGCAGGAAGCTGCTAGGGTAGGTGAGGACTGAGAATCTCCTGTCACCCAAGACAGACAATGTGGTGAAGGCCAAACAATGACCTGGGGCCCAGAAGCCTGGGACTCTATCTCCAACCAGTTAGACCCGGCAAAGTGTCTAACCTGGTACCCAGGCAGGTGCAGTAACCTTGGGTGTCTCCTCCAATCTTCCACATGCTGCTTCCTTATTTACTCCACTGAGGCAGAGTTTCTGGGCATTATCTCTCTGCTCAAATACTCCATGATTGCCCCCCAAACTAAATCCACCCTCCTAGCCAGGCAATCAAGCTTGCAGGCTCCATCTCAGCCCGGTCTCAGTCTTATCTCCCATCCTTCCACATGTTAGCTCCACAAACACTTGGATTTCTCTCTAGGCCTTTGCTGTCAAAGCCTTTAGCCCATCATTGGCCCATCTGAATCCTACCCATTTTTGTAGGCTGTAAGTCCCAGCTCAAGGGCCACTTCCTTCTGGAAGTCTTCCCTGATTTCAATAGTGTGTGATCTTTCATTCCTAAACTTTCTCAACTGGATTTTAATCTCATTAGTGGCCAGTTCCTTGAGGTAGTGGCTGCATCTTCTTCCTTTTTGTATCTCCATAGTAATTCCGAATGAACAGACGGATAAACCACTGTAAGTCTCAATGTCCTCATCTGAAAAATAGGAAGCTCTCTTATGGGTATTATGAAGATTCACAGAATTAATTGGCAGTGAACAAGCTTTCCAAAGATGGTAGTGATAACCATAATTCTCATGGTGCTGGTACTGCTGGAGAAGGGGGTGGGAAGGGAAGGAGAATGAGGTCCTCCCAAGCCCCGGGTGATGGTAGTCGCCTCCTTAGTCCCATGACCTTTCTTGTCCAGCTGAGGATTTGGGGACAGAGCCATGGTCAGCTAGAGGGCTCTCTCTGTGGGGTCATCTGACCTAAAATTCTCCCCTTTCATGGGATGGATCCAAGTACTGTTTCCTTGAGGCGCTGGGGAAAAGTTGTTGCAGAATTCACACCACATGGTGGTTCTCAACCCTGGCTGTATGTCAGCATCATCTGGTGAACTTGCAGAAATGCCCAAGCCAACGCTGTGCCTCAGAGTCATTGAATCAGAACCTCTAGGCTGGGACCTAGGCATCGGAGTTTTCAAAGCTCCCAGGCTTGAGACCTACTTTACGACAACAAAACAAAACAAAATGCTGGACACAAATTCCAGATGTCTTGTCTCAGCCTAGTATAAAAAGGGGAGGGAGGCAGGAGTGAGAGAATTCACCTATCACTTGTGTGTTTTCATCCATTATGCGAATTAATTTTTAAAAATTCCTAGTGACATTGCTTTCAAAGCAAGGCACTGAAGGCCATGTCTTTTCTTTTTTGTATCCCTCATAGCATTTAACCCAGAACCTCTTTTCACCTCCTATGCTCAATAAATATTTGCTTAGCGAATTGAAAAGCTAGCAAATTTAGAAGAAACCTAACTCAGGCTGTGTTGTAGTTTATGTTTTATTGATGATTTCTTCTGTCCCGAAAACTTTAAATAGAGACGAAAATCATACCTTTAGTTCAGTTAGAAATTCCAGTCATTTCAGTTAGGCAATATAATTCAAAATTCAGATAGATTGTGGAAAGTCAAGGGCCCTAACTCCCAGATGGCTACTGGGTATCTCTCCTGGACACTTAAGCACATGCATACTCTACACCATCTTCATCTGGACTTGCTTGTAAGTGCTCCTAATTTTTGTGCATGTTCTGGCTCCTCGGTGAGATTATACTTTTTTGAGAAATGAGAGACGTACTTTCTGGGTTTGATGTCTTCCTTCGCAGGGCCTAGAATGTTGTTCTACCCCCGTGGACACTTAGGAATATTGCCAATGGGATGACAGGCTCATATTTATTCAACTTGTTTTCTTTGGTGAAAACAAAACACTTACAGCTGCTACTTAGTAATCTTCCTTAGAGCACTGGGAGACATGGGGGTGGGGCGGAGAGCTGATGTGAGCTTGCAATACCAGATGAGGAAAGGGACGTCTAAGATTCATGTATACAGCTATTCCATCTACTAGCTCCATACCATGTGCTGGGCCTCACTGGGAAGACAAGGCAGACAGAATCTCTGAATCCATGGGTCTTACAGTTTCATGGGAAGATAATCTGTTCATTACAAACAAATTCAGGAGCATGATCTGAGACTTTCTACTTCATTTTAGGTGCTACTCTAGCGTTCTGGGCATTTGGCATCTTCAGTGGGCTTACAGAGATGACCATTACACATCTCTTCTTCTGTTTTACTGTGAACTCCCTCTGGGTGTGCATTTTTCTTTGCCTTTGTGCCTCAGAGCCTGGTACAGTGCCTGGTAAAATGAGCACTCAGGCGATGTCTGTTGATTGACTAGTGAATAGATTGGCAGTTTTTGCTTGACTCTGTTAGAGTCTAAGTCTTTCTGAGGGTCATAGCTGTTCTTGGAGCACTGCAGAATGGGCAGTTGGTAGTTTATAAATGTTTTTCTTTTTCTTTCTTTTTTTGCAGGGGAGTGTCTCACTCTGTTGCCCAGACTGGAGTGCAGTGACACTATCACAACTCACCCTAGCTTCGACCTCCTAAGCTCAGGCAATCCTTCTGCTTCAGTTTCCCGAGTAGTTGAGACTATAGACACATGGCACCACACATGGCTAATTTTTAAATTTTTTTGTATAGACAAGATCTCACTATGTTTCCTAGGCTGATTTCGAGCTCTGGGCCTCAAGCAATCCTCCTGCCTTGGCCTCCCAAAGTGCTGGAATTACAGACATGAACTACTATGCCCAGTGGTAGTTGATAAAAATTTTAAAACGCCCAGCTGACATTGTCCTAGGTGTACAGTTCTGCTTCGATTTCTAGCGCAAATAAAACACATGAGTAAAATGAATAAAAGCAGAGGGACTCTAATGGAAATGTGTTGTGATTTTCAGTTGGGGTTTCAGCTTCTAGAAATGATTGCATTCCTCTCGTGCCACATTTTCCCTCCCTTAAATTCACATCACAGACAGGCAGGTTCAGATACTCTGTACTTGGAAACCACTTCTTGAAATAGAACTTGTTTTGTCTTGAGTGTGCCCTCATTGCCTTAAGCCTTGGGGATTGGGTTTACTCTGGCTCTGTGCTTTATAGTATTTTTTTTTCTCTTGCAGCTAAATGTGGTCAACAGTGTCAGCAGTTCAGAGGACATCAAACCCTTACCAGGGCTTCCCGGGATTGGAAACATGAACTATCCGTCTACCAGCCCTGGATCTTTGGTTAAACACATCTGTGCCATCTGTGGGGACAGATCCTCAGGTACATGTAGAAGCAGGTGGCCTTTACAGTGCTCAGGGGACAGGGTCCCTGAGAAATGGTTGTTCCACTGCCCACCTGGATACTTTGTACCCAGTGAAAGGAGAATGGCCCTTTGGGGAGGCCGGTTAGGCACCCCGCCTGTCAATTTCTGTCACTGTGTTCACAGCCTGCAGTCTTAATGAATTCAAAGTCTGGTTTTGTTTTTGAGAGTGAGATTTACATAAAACATTTCAGAAGCTTCTTCTGGAGTTACACATCTACATGTGTATATGAGATAGAGAAGCTGTTGTACTTATTGAGTATCTCAAGCCAGATTTGCCTTAATTAAAAAAAATATTTTTATAATTATAAAAAAGTCCCAAATAAATAATTATAAGCACGGTGTCCCAATGTAGAAATTTTGGAAGAACTAGAAAACTACAAAGAAAAAGTAAAAAAAAAAAGTTACCCATGGTGTCCCCCCAAAAGACAAATCCTTTAATATTTCGGCATATTTTCTTCCCAACAGTCCAGGTTTTTGACATGTTTTTGTGGGCAGAAACAAATGTATTTTTACCAATTTATCTTGGATCCTCTTCTGTTTTTGTCAAAGTTATTTTTTTCCTGACTTCTTTCCCTTCCTCTCGATCCTCCCCACCTCTGATTTCCCTCCCTACCAATTTTGAACACATTTGAACCTCTGCTTTGATGATGTAAAGAATCAGAAGATGGAGGAGGACCTTTTCTTTTCTTTTTTTTTTTTGAGTTGGAGTCACACTCTGTTGCTCAGACTGGCGTGCAGTGGCACACTCACGGCTGCCCCAGTGTCAACCTGCTGGGCTCCGGTGATCCTTCCGCCTCAGCCTTCCAAGAAGCCAGAACTATAGGCATGCGCTAACATGCCCAGCTAATTTTCTGATTTATTGTAGAGACAAGGTCTCACCAATTGCCCGGACTGGTCTGGAACCCGTGGGCTCAGGCAATCCACTCACCTCGGCCTCCCAAAGTGCTGGGATTACGGGCTGAGCCAACGAACCTGGCTGGGTCTTTTCTTTTCTATAGTTGTCCATGACAGCTGAGAATATTTCCTCATCCTCTTACTCTCCCCCAAACCACTGCAGAATGTCACCCCGTAGAAAGTTCCAGGTGCCTAGAACTTATTTAGCTATATGACTGAAATTTGCTTATCTCTCAAAAAGTCCTTTCCAAATCATGCAGAGTTAGCCATTGTCATAACAAATGCTGACCACAGTTGGGTGGGATATTTTCTCTGCTGTGGTTATTTTAGTTGAAAGTCCTAGGAGGTTCTTTTAGTTGAAAGTCTGGGCAGTTCATCCATGTATTGAAAAGCAATGGAAATGACTATGTCAGAGAGCTGACAAATTGGTCCCATATTTCTGTAAGACAAATATTTTAGAGCTGAGAGCATTAGGGTTTGAGGTCTAAGATAAAATCCTCTGTTTATCATGACTGTGAGCTCAGTAAATTAGTATGGTCAACTAATTAGGCACAGGCTGGCTTTTCTGCAGACAGGCTATTGCCAACAACCATTTCATCTCAAGGTGGCTTCCTCCAATATGGAAGCTCCCGGGATGCTAGGAACCTAAATAAGACAGAATTAAGGGTCACTTCAGGTCTGTAGCTCGATGACATCACATGTTACTTTTAAGAATCAACATAAATATGTTTTGAATGATTGATTTCCTCATATTTTTCAAGTTCTGCAATTCCAGTGAATTAAATGTAGCGGCTGGCTGGTGCCTAGTATTGAGGAGACTTCTACCTAGGGAGAGTATTGAGATTGGCTCATGACGCCTGTGTGGGGATGGACGTGATGGTGCTCCTGATACAATTAGCCATCCCTGCTGGGGTCATTGGAAATTGAATGTGAGGAGCAGGGAATAAGGGCAATGAAACCTGCAACAGATTATTCTGGATCAAAGAAAACCACCTTCTATCAGATCTTCATATCATATCTCAAGATTGTCATATTAGGATATAAAGTTTATATACCAATTTATCTCCTCAACAGGCAATAGCGTTTAACAGATTCATAACTCTGGGCCGGGCATAGTGGCTCAGGCCTGTAATCTGCCAGTAATCCTCAGCCTCCCAAAGAGGCCAAGGAAGAAGGACTACTTAAGCCCAGGAGTTCACGACTAGCTTAAGCAACATAATGAGACCTCCTCTCTCTAAAAAAAAAAAAATGTTAGCCAGGTGTGGTGGTGCATTTCTGTAGTCCCAGTAACTAGGGAGGCTGATAAGGAAGGATTGTTTGAGCCCAGGAGTTGGAGGCTACAGTGAGCCATGACCGTGCCAGTGCATTCCAGCCTGGTCAATAGAGTGAGACCTTAACAACAACAACAAAAAATCATAGCTCTAGACTCTGTTCATAGTTTATGATAAAGAATAATAATTTTAAGTGGGTCTCAATTATGAGGACATATTAATTGAGCTGAGGTTCTTTTCCTGCTAGGGGATATATGGCAAGCACATATATTTTTATTTATTATGTACACGAATGTCTTGAAATGAGGCAGAACATTTACTTAACCCGAGGGTTGCCTTGTTAAAATAAATGTAAATAAAATCTTAGGTCAAGAATTTCCTAATACTGCTATCCGGAATTAGTAGTTCCGAGGGAAGTCACGAGGGAAGGTGTGTGTCATCTGTCTCTGTTTCGCTCCTGTGATGGGGCCTGATTCTCTAGGGTTATAATTCACCTTCTGTCTCAGTGCCCCAGTAACGTGCCTGTTTTCTGGAGGGAGAGCCAAGAGCTTCTTTTGAATGAAATATGTAAATACACCCAAGGAAAATCCATGGAATGTTCTTTTCTTGCGACCAGGAAAGCACTACGGGGTGTACAGCTGCGAGGGCTGCAAAGGGTTCTTCAAGAGGACCATCAGGAAGGACCTCATCTATACGTGTCGGGATAACAAAGACTGCCTCATTGACAAACGCCAGCGCAACCGCTGCCAGTACTGTCGCTATCAGAAGTGCCTTGTCATGGGCATGAAGCGGGAAGGTGAGTCCCCTCCATGGGGACAGGTACGCGGGAAGGAATGGGGGGGGGGTAAGGGGGAAAACTCTGCTGGGTGAGGCCGTGTGGGAAGTGGAGGTCTGAAGTGAGGTTCAGATGACTTTGGTGCCTAGTACTGAGGTGACTTCTACCTAGGGACAGCATTGAGATTGACTCATGATACCTGTGGGGACAGTCATGTGGCACTCCTGACACAATTAGCCATCCCTGCTGGGGTCATTGGAAACTGAATGTGTGGAGTAGAGAATAAGGGCAATGAAATCTGCAACAGATTACTCTGGATCAAACATAATCATCTCCTATCAGATCTTTATATCATATCTCAAGATTGTCATGTTCGATGATGTAAAGTATATATACCAATTTACCTCCTCAACAGGCAATAGCATGACTTCTTGAGTGTTGCAACTGAACATTCCCTTGCCCTAGGGAGTGTGTATCTCCAGGGCAAAGAGGGCAGGGGGCGTCTTCCTCCTCTACTTTCTCCAGACCTCTCCCGGAGCCCAGAGAGTTGTCCCCAAACCGGACCCTCTCCCGTTTTCTTCTGGTGGCCAGGCAGCAAATATCAGAGCTGAGGTTTCAGGGTCCTTGTGCTCTGCTCTACAGTGGAATGCCAGCCCGACCTTCAGGGTGCATCTGGCTTCCCTCCTTTAATCCTAGGTCTCTTTTATAATCTTGGTCTGCTATAAATCCTTTCATATTAGTATATTCCACCATCTTTTGGCATTATTGGCATCTTACAGATCTGACAGTCCCACCTTTGTCATTCAGAGAAACCTCCACTGTGCATTTAAACTGTGAAATCTTTTAATTTATGGTGTGGATTAGCTGGCCTACTTTAGTGTCAGTATCTGAAAGTGCTTTCTGTTCCTTCAACAGATCGAAAAGCCTTTCCACTAAATAACAAATAGATGAAATTGGGCACTGAATTAACGAGTGAACTCAAGCAAGAACATGGGGTTAGTGGTGAATCTTAATAGACTTTAGTGTAAGGAGGTCCTACCCCTCTGTAGGAAACAGGAACAAGGGGTTTCATCAGTCCTAGCAGGCTCCTCATTCCTGAGGAACCTCTTTCCTATGAGGAGGGGGAGTCTGATGAAAGGACCACTGAAGGACCAGGCTCTTTGCCACCAACAAGAAAACATAAATCTTGTAATTTTAGCATGCCAAGATAGAGGTGACCCTGTGGAATCACCCAATCAGTGTAGCCATTCTGCGGTTGGGGAAACAGGTGCAGAAGATGAGCTGAGTTCACCAAGGTCTGAAGGCAGCAATGAGTTGACACTGGGTCTCTGGCTCCCAGATAGGTGCTTGTCTCACATCTCCTCTCCTGCCAGGGTGTGAGGGCACTGGGGACTGCCCTTGCCCTGACATCTAGCGGGAATCTCCAAATCAACAGGCTCAGATCTGAGCTCCTGACCATGTGCCCCACCCCTGCCTGTTCACTGCACAGTCTTCCACTCTCAGGAATTGACTGTTCGCTTCTCAGCTGCTCAGACCAAACCCCTCTGACTCCCTTCCTGCTTTCTTTCACACACCACAGCAATGGGTGATGTCTCCTCAAACTATGCCCAGCATCCCTCCATGCCTCACCACTTTTACTGCTACCACCGAAGCCAAGCCACTTATGTCTTTTGCAATAATCCAGATAGCATCCTCAGGTATCTCTCTGCTGCCGTTTTTGTCTTTCTACGATATCCTCTTAGCAGAGCAGCCAGAGTGAGCTTTTGGACAAGTGGGTCAGGTCAAGCCATTCCTCCACCCAAATCTTTCAGTGTCTTCCTTTCTCACCCCAAAAAAAGGCAACATCCTTGTTGTGACTTCAAGGATGTACATGGTCTGGCTGCCCGGCTGCCTCTGCTTCAGCCTTCCTGGCTGCTTTACTGGTCCTCAAATGAACTAGGAATGTCCTCTATCTCAGGGCCTTTGCACTTGCTCTCTGTCTATCTAGAATGCTTTTTTCCCAGGTGTCTACATGGCTCACTTTTTCTCTTCCTTCAGATCTTTACTCAACTGTCACCTTCTGGGCAAAGCCTTGCCTGGCTACACTATCTAAAATTGCATTAGCCACCCCCAGTGCTTCCGTGTCTCTTTCTCACAGCATTGATCTCTATCTAACATACTTATTTCTCTTGTTTATTGTCTTATCCATGAAGACAGAGGTTTTGTCTGCTTTTTTTTCCCCCACCGCTATATCACCAATGCATTAGTGTACTAGCGTATCACTAGTACATTACAGCAACTTAATAAATTGTTAAATAAATGGTTTAAACTGAAGGCTGAAATCAGAAGCTTTAGAGATGCAAGACCTTCTCACAATCACTCATTCAGTCATTCACTGAGCATGTATGGGCGCTGCCTTTGTGCTTATGTCATAACTTGCCATGGCAGGGGACTAATGAGATAAGATTGGGACATATGATGTGAACTGTCTACTGGGAAAAACTGTCTTCTTTCTGCCAGGTAGAATTGGTAATCCTTGTAGCTCCTCCAACCATGATTGTCACAACATGAACTTAATGATCACAAATGTGTCTCCCCTAGCAGCAGCATAATGGCTGTGGGGTCATTTTTTTTCCCTCCTAGAACATATGAAACACATTTTAGGTTGACTTTGAAAAATAACAATTTTCAGGTAGGGCCCGGTAACTCATGCCTGTAATCCCAGCACTTTGGGAGGCCAAGGGAAGAAAATCGCTTGAGCCCCGGAGTTCAAGATCAGTCTAGGCAACTTAGCAAGATCTCGTCTCCACAATGTCTTTTGCAGCAATGGGAATGGAATTGGAGAACATCATTCTAAGGGAAACTAACTCAGGAACAGAAAACCAAGCACCGTATGTTCTCACTTACAAGTGAGAGCTAAACCAAGGACATGCAAAGACATGGAAAATAGTATAATGGACTCTGGAGACTCAGAAGGGGGAGGGATGGAGAGACCAAAAAAAAAAAAAAAATCACCTACCGGGTACAATGTGTACAGGTGGGGGTAATGGGTACACTTAAAGCCCAGACCAAAACTATTGTACCCTCCAAAGCTATTGAAATTAAAAAATAAAATAAAATAGTATAGGCAACTTAGCGAGATTTCATCTCCACAAAAAAATTAAAAAATTAGGCGAGCATAATTGTGTGCGCCTGTAGTTCCAGCTACTTGGGAGGCTGAGGCTGAAGGATTGCCTGAGCCCAGAAGGTCAAGGCTGTGATGAGCCATGATTGTGCCACTGCACTCCAACCTGGGCAACAGAGTGAGACCCTGACTCAAAAATTTTTTTGTTTTAATTAAACACATGATATTGAATTAAAGGAAGGTGAATGTCCTCAGTCAGAGAAACATAATTTCTCTTTCTTCATTGTTCGTCTAATGCATCCCTCAAAACTCATCCTGAATATCCCCCAGCTCAGTTAGGGTCAAAGTGGTCAACAGGTCACATGATGGGACGTTTGCTTCTTTTATTAAAAAACACACATACAGCCGGGCTCGGTGGCTCAGCCTGTAATCCCGTGCTTTGGGAGGCTGAGGTGAGTGGATTGCCTGAGCCCGTGGGTTCGAGACCCACCTGGGCAGCTTGGTGAGACCTCATCTCTACCATAAATCAAAAAATCAGCCGGGCATGGTAGCGCATGCCTGTAATTCCAGCTACTCGTAAGGCTGAGGTGGAAGGATCGCTGGAGCCAAGTGGGTCGAGGCTGCAGTGGCGGGGAGTGGCCACTGCACTCCAGTCTGGGCAGCAGAGTGAGACTCCAACTCAAAAACACACACACACACACACACACAACAAACATGCAAACAAACACCAGTAAGTAAGTAAAACAGCAACATGAATTACAAGAGACTGAGCAGTCCTTGTTTTAAACCTAAGATTGTCCTGGTAATTTAATTTAAAAATTGGACCCAGTTTTTGCTACAATAAAGAATGTGGAGAAACAGGAGTGATGAAAAGTTGAGTAACAACATTGGTAGAGAAAAAGAAGCTCTTAGAGAACTTTCTAATGAGGATGATCTCATTTACCCAGACAAAGAGAAGAAGCCAATGAGTTCTTCGTCTCACTATGTGAGGGGCCACTTTTGAAAGGCCACTGGACAGCCTTTCCTTCCCACCATCATTTCTGGCCTTACAGAATTTGGGGCTCTTTCTTGAGAATAAGAATAATAACATCCAGAAGCAGATAACTGAGAGAGACTACAGAAACCACACAGAAGGAGATGGACTTGTGTTGGGCTCAGAATTCACCTGCTGGGGAACAGGAGCCAAGTCCTGTGGCCCTTTCAGGATATAATGTTGAAGCTAGAGTAGATATTTGCTGTTCTCATGTAACATATCCAATTTCTAAAAGAAGAAACAAAAGTTCAGAGAGGCAAGGGACCTGCCTAAGCTTACACAGCAAGCAAATGGCAGACCTGGCGTAGGACCGGGACCCTCTGACTCCCAGGCCACCTCTGGAGTTCTGGGAAATCTGTTTCCATGATTTCTGGTCACTATCTTGGAGGCCATTTGCAGGCAGCATTGCATTCTTGTGAACCCCATGAGCCCTTTATTACTCCAATTTGCCCAGAGTCTTGGAAGCAGGACAGAGGGGTGAGAGATGGGCTCGAGAGGCAGCCACTATGGGTCCATCTGCTGGTTCCACCACTGTCTACTTTCGACCTCAGGCAGTTTGCTAGCATATCTGTGGCTCATAGTCCCGCAGGGGGCTGTTGTAGAAATTAAATGAAATAGAATCTGTAAAAGTGTTGAGCATAATTCCTGGCACAGAGAAAGTACTCCATCCATTTTTGGCTATTGTGGTAAATTTCTAATAAATACAAAGGGGACCCCAAAACCCCAGATTTTTAATAAATAAAAATTGTGTATTTATTCTTACATGTATAAACTTCAGTCACCTTCAAAGTACTCTCTATTTGATGCAATACACCTATGGAGATGCTTTATTCACTGATCAAAACAGTTTTTAAACATGTTCATTTTGATGCCTTTTAGTGCTTCTGCCGTTTTTTTGTTTTGCCTCTTCCATATCAGCAAAATATTTTCCTTGGAGCGCTTTTTTTTAGTCCAGGGAAACAAAAAAATATTCACTTGGGGTGAGATTGGGTGAATAGGGAGGGCGGGGCATGGGGGTCATACCATTTTTGGTCAAAAACTATTGAACACTCAGGGTGGTGTGGGCAGGTGCATTGTCTGGTGGAAAAACCAGTCACCTGTTTGCCACAGCTCAGGACATTTCTTCTGCAACACAGCCTCTCACAACAATGCTAGCTGGTACACTGATGTCCATGGGTTCCTAGAACACTCACCTAGTGGGGGAAGCCTACCCTCCAAAAGATAATTGTGGTAAGTTTTGGGTCCTCCTTCATATATGTTGGATGAATGGATAATATCCCATTGTCAAGCAGGAGTTTGGTACAATTTTAGATCATTCAAGGTTCCCTGGACGTCCCTGATATATATGTCATAGCAGTAGCTCAACCTATCTGCCATGTAGAAGATATCCCTCAGTAACAGATATAGGACTCTTCATTTATGACAGGAAGATTTATGGTGCAAAGAGGAAAAGTGATTAGCAAAGGATCACTCAATTAATGGCAAAATAGAAATTAGAATCTAACTCCCTGAAGCCAAGGTTATTTTCTTTGAGCCTTGAAGGTTATTTTCTCGAATGTTACAAGTCTGTAGAAGAAATTGATTGAAGACTACATACAAAATTTAACTTAGTTTTGTTTCTCTCATCATTTAGAATCAAGACAAATAGAAGCCCATTCACCTACCTTTCAAGAATTAATACAAGAAGCATTCAACTTTAGCTAGCCAATCCAACTATGATTAAAAAATACATATTATAGTTTCTAAATGATGTCAGTGAGTGAAGACTGATGATGTGAATGGGAAGTAAAGATGAGACAGAAAGAGGGACAGAATAAAGAATTGGAGGAAGAGGCCAAAAGGGAGATGGAGAGACAAGCCCGGGGGAATAAGAGGATACAGGGGGAAAGAGGAAGTAACTATTTTTATTGAGTTTTTATAATTATTTTATTAATCTCCACAAAACCACTTCAGTTAAGTGCTATAATCTCTGCTTTACAAATAAGGAAACTGAGACTTACTAGGCTAATGATGAGTCCAGTGCTATTTAGTGAGTAGATGATACAGCTACATTTTGAAAGAGTTTTTTTGACTCCACGGTACATGATTTTGCTCTATACTCTCTCTCCCATCTTCTCCTCTCTGTCCTCTCTCCTTTCTGTTTCCTCCTTCCTCACTCCTGGCTTCATTACCTCTTTCCTTTCTTCCCTTTCTCCTTCCTTCCTAACCTTTCCCAACCATGCAGCCCCATTGTGGACTTGAGGCTCTCGGCAGGTCTTCACTAGCCTTGGGAGTATAAATGGTTTTTGCAGTGTTATCCTTCTCTGACCTACCTTGAGAGATGGATATTTCTCACCCGACACATGAGATGCCCAGCACCCAGGCTCCAGTTCATCTGCGGCCTACGTGGCTCACTACCCGCTCAGGGAGGAGGAGGAGTGTTGGGAAGTGGACTGTGGGGAGGGAGGAAGCCGAGAGGCAGGAGCTGCTAGTGGAGTAGCTGTCACTGAGCTTCAGGCTAGTCACCTGCAAGGACGGTAATTTTCTTGACTCTCGGGATGTAAAAAATGTGTTCTAAGATTGAATTGCTGCTGGGAGTAAGATGGAAGCTTCAGCCTCCTAGGTGATTGAGACTAACTAAGCAGAGGCTATTCTCCTGATGAAGAGGCAGCATTGAGAAGGGAGGGGTCTGCCTTCCATCCTGATGTAGAGATGCAGAGGGTTGTGGGAGCAGCAGTGAACCTTGATGAAAACCCCAGGCTTTGGGAAGGCTGAGATAATTCCAGCCTCCCCCTTTGCCTGGGAACCCTCCTCCACCTCCAAATCAGCCGCTGAGTCTGAAATGTCATCTAGGTGACATCCCTCCACCCCTTCACTTACTAAATACCCACAGCCGGCTCCCTGAAGATCTTCCCTGACAAGTCAGATCAGGTGATGGTGTGCTCAAGCGGGTGCACTAGGGGCAGACCTAATGGGACGTGAATGCCAAGGATGATGCATGAGACCTGACAGAGGGAGCTTTAAAGCCATGTGCTTGCTACTTAACCCTTCCATGCTCGCAGACCTTAGGAGGCAGCAGGTAGAAGAGAAATGGTGGAACAGTAGGGATAGCAAGGAGGTGGTGGCTCTGGGAAGAGAGGACAGAATCGGAGTTATTAAGGCTCAAAATGAGAACTTCTTAGTGGGTTGCCAGAATGCATTGGAAAGAATATGGGCTAAAGAGCCCTAGTTCTGTACATGCCCACAGAAGTAGCTCTGCTTTCCTGGTTTCATCTGTCAACATTGGAAATAGCTTCGTTTTCCTGGTTTCACCTGTCCACATCCCAGCACCCCCTGATTCAGTACCACATTGATACCCATTTTACAGATGAGAACATTGAGGCCTAGGTAGGTAACTAACTCTCCCACTGCATGTCCTGCTGCATGTCAGCTGTGCAAGAGGAAAGGCAGAGGAGCCGGGAGCGAGCAGAGAGTGAGGCAGAATGTGCCAGTAGCGGTCATGAAGACATGCCGGTGGAGAGGATTCTAGAAGCTGAACTTGCTGTTGAACCAAAGACAGAATCCTATGGTGACATGAACATGGAGAACTCGGTATGTAGAGTCTTAGATCTCCATCCTCTTCCATTTCTTGGGTGGAGCTGGAGAGGAGGGAGAACGTATGAGATTCCCAGGACTTGTCCCTCACAGAACTTTGTTCCTTTTTCAGACGAATGACCCTGTTACTAACATATGTCATGCTGCCGACAAGCAGCTGTTTACCCTCGTAGAATGGGCCAAGCGTATACCCCACTTCTCTGACCTCACCCTGGAGGACCAGGTCATTCTCCTTCGGGCAGGTAAAACATATTGGCTTCCTCTTTTCGTGCGACAATCACCTGGGCTGCCATTTTGAAATGACCCTTAGGATCCTAAAAAGGGCAACCTTATGGAGCCACAGCCATCTGAGCTGTGTGCCAGGCTGACCATGAGGAAACCTCAACCTGTGGTAGGCTGTGGTAGGCTCCTCAATTGGTATGACCCACCCAAAAAGCTTTCATTCTTAAATGAAACATCATTTGTTAATGGAAGAGTGGGACTCTTTCCCAAACCCACTTTACCGCATGGCTTTATCATTTGCATTTAATTTTCTTTCTTTTTTTTTTTTTTTTGAGTTTGATTTTCACTCTGTCCCCCCGACTGGAGTGCAGTGGCCGCTCCCGGCCACTGCAGCCTTGACCTGCTGGGCTCTGGCGATCCTTCCACCTCAGCCTTCCAAGTAGCCAGAACTACAGGCGTGCGCTACCACGCCCGGCTAATTTTTGGATTTTATTGTAGAGATGAGGTCTCGCCAAGTTGCCCAGGTGGGTCTCAAACCCGCGGGCTCAGGCAATCCACTCACCTCAGCCTCCCAAGGCACGGGATTACAGGCCGAGCCACCCAGCCCGGCTTGCATTTAATTTTCAAAGACTGTTAAATCGTTTTATTGAGGGTAATTTGAAACGGCACTTCATTGCTGTAATGAGACTGGCAAGTAGAAATAATCCCATTTCACAGGTAAGATAAAGAAGCCAAAGATGTTTGCTCAAGCTTGTGCTAGATGGACTCCAAGGTCTCCTTCTATTTTAAGATTCTATGTGCTATATTCTCTCCCGTCTCCTATTTCTGGGACACTGTGCAGTCCGTTGACATATGCCATGTCTCCTCTTTGTCACTGAGCCAGCAGGGAAATTTCATGAAGATTGACTGAGCATTGGGAACCAGTCCACTCATTCATTTCTGCTAGATAATGAGCAGTCACTGAGTGTCAACTGAAAGCTACACACTGTGTTGGGTGTTCCCAGACAACGCCAAAGAAATAAAACTAGGCTGTCAGGTCCTGGGGGCAGAGCCTGGGTGGTATATTCACTTTACCCGCCCTGGCAGCTAACACCATGGCTATTGTCTGTTAAATGTTCAGTCTGTATTTGTTGACTGATAAGAAAGAAAGGGAGTCCTTGTCCTCAAGCTGCCATTCTGGGCTGCATCAGAGAGACAGTGGGGGGCTGGGTGGAGCCACCAGTCAGGAGACCCCAATCTTGTCCTTCGTTTCTTCACTAATTAGCTGTGTCGTCTTGAACGACTTCTTGCCCTCCCCGGACTTTCAGTTCTGCTTGTGTTATGTGGGATGATAACATGTGCACTGGGCGGTTATCAATGAGGCAAGAATGTGGTCTGCTTTCCCTCAAGGCCCCTCCTTATCCTTGCAGGGTGGAATGAACTGCTGATCGCCTCTTTCTCCCACCGCTCGGTGTCAGTGCAGGACGGCATCCTTCTGGCCACGGGCCTCCACGTGCACCGGAGCAGTGCCCACAGTGCTGGAGTCGGCTCCATCTTTGACAGGTGTTGCCTTTCTGTTCTAGAATTCTCATGTGTGTGTAGACATGTGTGGACACACAAACTCACGTGAGCCTGTGGGTGGTGCTGGGATGTGGGCTTGGCAGCCCAAACAGCTGCACATGACCACACAGAGACCGTTAAGCTCCTGAAAATCTAAACCTAGGGAACGAGAGAAGGGGATGAAGACAAAGGTTGAGGTCTTGGCAGGATGGAGACTGTCAGAGGCTGCCATGGTTGCGGGGCAGATGGGAGTTCCTGTTATCCCTGTGGGTTTCCAAGGAAGAGGTTGGGCTATTGACATCAGCTGGTAAGCTGGGGGTGGGGAGGTGGCCTGCTCATCCCAGCAGCCAAGGATGGGGACAGAGCTCAGGATCTGTCTTCAGGAGGCCAGGTGAGATGGGTTGTTGATGATGGACTCTGTGATCCTGTAGCAGGAGTGACACCCTGGCAGAAATCCTGTGCCTCTAAGGGTGAGAAAGGAAAACTAAGACAGCGGGTTTAAAGGGATGAATGAAATGAGTAGATTCATGACTCAGGGGTGAGAGCATGCAGAACTGGTCAAGAGGAGCGTGAGGTTGAAAATCGTCTCTCTGTCCAATGCCAGGGCCCCGTGGCTCCTTTCTCCTCCGTCGCAGGTGGTCTTCTTGGGTGTATGCCCACCTGAGATGTCCACCCTCTTCCCTGCCTGTCCTACTCCATGCTCGGTGTAGAGCTCAACACAACCTTTGGAATGGTTTGGCCCCCTTCATGGGTCCTGAGGGCTCTGCCCTTGTGCTGAATGGCTCTCCCTGCTGTGTTCTAGAGAGCCCTGCCCCGTCACTGCTTTGCCCGTTGTGCTTCTAAGTTTCTAATT
Organism: Tarsius wallacei; assembly: GCA_963574415.1. NCBI lineage: Eukaryota > Metazoa > Chordata > Mammalia > Primates > Tarsiidae > Tarsius > Tarsius wallacei. The sequence goes on along the minus strand of CAUYQG010239720.1, from coordinate 600 downwards.
TCCAAGTCTTCGATGTGTTCCCCAACCCTGCTCAGAGTTCTTGGCTTCCTCCTTGGTGCACCCCTGGCCTTTGCCTTTGGTGCGCCTTTGTGTTGCTGCTTATTGTTTCTGTGCCTGTTCCTTTAATCAAATGTAAGCTCCATGCAGGGAGGGACTGTGTCTTCTTCAACTCTGTACCCCTAGTACCAGGTGCATCATCTAGACACAGAAAGAGTTCATAAAATAATGCTTGTATTCATTTAGTTGGTCCTTGGCCCGGTATTAATGGTGTTCTCATGACCCGTCCTTGTTTCCTGCAAACAGAGTTCTGACTGAGCTGGTTTCCAAAATGAAAGACATGCAGATGGACAAGTCAGAGCTGGGGTGCCTGCGAGCCATTGTACTGTTTAACCCAGGTGACTGCCATCCCTCCCCAAGGCTGCATGCTGTCCAGCCCTCCTCCATGGCTGACTCCAGTGCTCCAACAGCTTCTGGTCCTCCAGCTCAGTAGAGATAGAGAGGGCAGGGCCAGGACTCCAGGAGAGCTCAGGAAGTCAACTGCTCACAACCTCTACCCCTAGAGCCACCTTCAGAATTTTTTTTTTTTGAGTTAGAGTCTCA
>CAUYQG010239718.1:0-24376 GCA_963574415.1 Tarsius wallacei | reverse complement strand
TTAGCCGGGCATGGTAGTGCGCGCCTGTCGTTCCAGCTACGTGGAAGGCTGAGGCGGAAGGATCGCCGGAGCCCAGCAGGTCGAGGCTGCGGTGGCCGGGAACGGCCACTGCACTCCAGTCTGGGCGACAGAGTGAGACTCCAACTCAAAAAAAAAAAAAAAATGTGTAATGTATTTATTTGGTTTGGTGTACTATTAATAACTGCATTAATAATTCAAACCAGAAAAATAGTTTTAATACTTGGAGGCTGCCAGACATGAGCATGGTGGCTCATGCCTGTAATCCCAGAACTTTGGGAGGCTGATGTGGGAGGATTGCTTGAACCCAAGAGTTTGAGGCAAGCCTGGACAACATAGTGAGACCTCTCTACCAAAAAAAAAAAAAAAAAAAAAAGCTGGGTGTGGTGGTGTGCACCTCTAGTCCCAGCTATTCAGGAGGTTGGGAAGATCGCTTAAATCCAGAAGGTGAAGACTGCAGTGAGCTGTGTTCACACCACTGCACTCCAGCCTGGGCAAACAAAATAAAAACAAAAAACTCTGAGCCTGTGATCATGTATATACCTTTTTTGTTCCATATATACGGAAGCTCTACGGGCAACCACAGTGAAGCCCCTACATGCATCTAGACCCTATGGACGATGACGTTAACCCTTCATAGCCAAGGATACATCATACCTTGCTAATCTCTCCCACTGTTCCTCTGATCCATAATATGCTAGTGACTGTTTAACCACGACTAGGGGGAAAGTCTTGATTTGTAGCATCTGCCATCCCCAGCCTGAACCCGACTACATAAGAGAGACCTGGGAAGAGTACACACAATCAGACGGAGCTGGGCTGCCCAAGATGCTCCGGGGAGGTACGTAGCTACACTTGTGCAGCATCAAGTGCAACTTCTGACTGCAAGTGGACTCTCCAAGTGTGGTTGGGGGACATTTGCAACACGGGGAAATGGTTAGAAATGCAAATTCAGCCGGGTGTGGTGGCTCACGCCTGCAATCCCAACACTTTGGGAGGCAGAGGCGAGAGGATTGCCTGAGCCCACGGGTTCAAAACCAACATGGTGATACCTTGTCTCTACAATAAATAAAAAAATTAGCCAGGTATGGTGGTGCACACCTGTAGTCCCAACTACTTGGAAAGCTGAGGTGGAAGAATCGCCTGAACCCAGTAGGCTGAGGCTGCAGTGAGCATGCCATTGCACTCCAGCCTGGGTGACAAAGTGAAACTCCAACTCAAAAAAAAAAAAAAGGGAAATGCAAATTCAGGGCCTCATTCCAGGTGTAAGGCCCAAGTAATCCAGACAGATGCTAGTTAAAGCTTGAGACCCCCTGACTACTGGTTCTCTACCTTGGCTGCATAGAAGAAGCGGTCAACTTCTGAAACTTACTGGTGCCTGTGTTTCACTCCAGAAATTTTGATGTAATTAATCTGAGGCCCAGGTAACAGAATTACTTAAATCTCCAGTGTGTTGCTACATTTATTCAGGGCTGAGAAACAGACCAGGGTTAGAATCCCTATAAAGAAACGTGACTATAAGACCCTTGGAGGAGTCTAGAATCCACCCCCCACCCCCCACCCCCCCCAATGCCAGCTTCTAAGCATCATTCTGGCTGCCTGTAAGTTTCAAAGTTTACGCTGTCTGAAAGATGCTCTGGCCTATATCTGGCAGACAGGCAGTTGCTGGAGGCTATCAGTCGCTGGAGGCAAGAATTGGCTTCTGGGAGGAATCCCTAGCCCTGGGTGTTTTCTTCAACTCTGCCTGAAGGAAGAATTCATCTGCTTGCCTTCCTCCCAGTATTTTAACCAATTCTTCATGCCTTGATAACCTCGCCTGGGAAAAGGCCCCTTAGTATCTCTTTCAGATCTTCACACAGAAATCTTGAGGGAAGAGAGTGGAAAGAAACAAGCTAGGGACCTCGAGAGAGACTATCTAGAGTTGTCAAGCTGGAAATAAAGGTAGGATGTGATACCTCTGTGAAATTACCTGGGAAGCTTTGAACAGTCCCAATGCCCAGGCCCCGCCCTTCACGATTAGGTCACAATCTCTGGAGGTACAGCCACCTTGGAAAGCTCGTTCTCCAGTGAAACTGAGTCTGACATTGAATACAAGGTGACTCCACTCCAGTATCCTCCTGCAGAAACCCTTGCACACATGTACTGGGAGATGGGAATTAGGATGTTCATGATAGCAGAAAACTGGAAACAATCCAAAAGTCCATCAACAGTTGACTGGATAGACTGTGGTCTACTTGACCGGGTAATTACACAACAGTGAGCATGTATGAGCCACAGCTACACACAATCAACTTGGATTAGCTTCACAGCACTGAAGGAAGGATGCCCAGCACAGAATAAAACCTATAGTGAGTCTATTTATAGCAAATCTCAAAGTTGAGAGATGCATACAGAGGTGAAATGAACTCTAAAAAAATGCAAGAGAACTATAGTCACAAAAGTCAAGGTAAGTGGCTTTGTGGGAGGGAGAAGCTTTAAAAGACTATTCTGTTTCTTGGTTGGCTACACAGATGTTTGCTTTATAGTTACATGTGTTTTATAGACACTATTATATGTATATTTCACCCCCAGAAGAAAGAAAGATGCTAGTAGCCAGGCACAGTGACTCATGCCCATAATCCTAGCACTTTGGAAGGCCAACAAGGGAGGATTACTTGAGGCCAAGAGTTCAAGACCAGCCTGGGCAACATAGTAGACCTCGTCTCTACATACATACATACATAAAATCATTTTAAAAAGAAAAATCCTAGTACACTGTTTGAAATTACTAAGTCAACCAATAAAAGAATAGAAAGGAGTAATTTTGCTGTTTGGGGGAGAGTCAGGCGGGGAGGTGGGTAAGTGAGCTAACCCTCCTTTAACATGGCAGCAAATCAGTAGATCATATCTAAAATCTTATCTACCATACAAGCCTGTTAGAGACACAGAAAAACAGCTAGAGTTCAAAGTCATTGTCTCCAGGAGTGGAAGAGGGCAGCAGGGTTCACTATGGCCTTCTGTTTTATCCTGTGTGTCTTTTGAACCATGGGAACTGTGTGCAAGGACTCTGGTAAAAATTAAGAAATAGATCAGATCTTTTCTTGGTGGTCTTCCTCCTTCTGGCTGGAGGATGCAGCCTCGCATAGGCAGGTACTCGATAAAAGGAGAGAGGGAGGGAGACACGAGAGCAGGAGTGAGAGAGGCAGGAGGGAAGCAGCAGGCAGGAGCCCAGCTTCCACCTTGGTTTAGAGACATCAACGGGGTTGGCTTCCAACACCAACAGACAGATGCCTCGGTGCCCCTGCGCCGTCCTTGTCCCCCTCGGCAGGCTGGGGCCCAGCCAGTTCCGGAAGGGCTGGGAGAGTGGAAAATCCCGGAGAGAGATGCACCAGCCCTTCAGCTTCAATTAAAGGCAGTGTGACAAGAAGGGCCTTGCATACTAATGAGACTGGGGACATCTTCTCCTCTGGATTGCCCTCATCCTCTCCCATTCCAGTCGGTGTCGGGCTGAGAACTCCATTCACAGCACAGGGATAACCTTCCAGCTGGAGCACAGGAGGGATGGAGAAGAGGCCTGAAGCTCAAACAGGAAATTGGGGAGCACAGAGTCATCCAGACACTCATACATTGTTGCCCAGACAGGGCTGCAGCATAAAGGATGGACTAGGGCAGAAATACAGATTCCTGGGCACTGCCCCCGCCCTGCAGAATCAAAATCTCTAGGAGTAATCTATCACAGAAAACAAAACAAAACAAAACAAATCTCTAGGAACAAGGCCTGGGAAACAGCATTTCCTACAACTCAGGGCTGTGGTGGTTCTTTTGATTGGGCTGTATCATTCCGTGTTTTGAGGGCCAAGTCAGCTGTGGGCAGGGTGAGAATGGCACCTGCCTCTTTGGGGTGCTGGGAAGAGCTGCCCAGGCAAGGCTTGCAAAGGGCTCAGCACTGATTTGGGCCCAGAGATACACACTTGATACATATGAGCTATTATTATCCTTGGGATATAGTTATTGCCCTCGTACAAAGTCAGGGAAGGGGACAGAAAAATCAACAAGGATTTATATGAACCAAGAGAACGTTACACACTGAAGAAAGAAGTTGCTTCAATAGACAATAATCTGACACACAGCTGTGGACTGCAACAGTACAGTGGTCTGAGGTTTCAAAGAGGAGACAGGCTCACATTCCCAAATCAGATATATGTAAGAAACTTTTGGCCAGGCACGGTGGCTCAGCCTATAATCCCAGCACTTTGGGAGGCCGAACCAAGTGGATTGCCTGAGCCTGCGGGTTCAAGACCAGCCCAGGTAAGTTGTCAAGACTTCATCTCTACAATAAATCAAAAATTAGCCAGGTGTGGTAGCGCACGCCTGTAGTTTCAGCTACTTGAAAGGCTGAGGTGGAAGGATTGTCTGAGCCCAGCAGGTTGACGCTGAGGTGGCCGTGAGCGTGCCACTGCACTCCAGCCTGGGCGACAGAGTGAGACTCCAACTAAAAACAAAAACAATTTTTAAAAAAATGCTCAGTTTTTACTCAATTAGCTCCCAATTTCTAGTATTCCAGGTAAATAATAAAAAGAACCAATTCCATGGTAATTAGTGAGCCCTTAGCACATATGAAGTCACGGTGAGGTAAGTGCTGTTATTTTCCCCAGTTTTACAGATAGGGAGACTGAGGCACAGACAGGTGATATAACTTGCTCAAGGTCACAACGTGGGCTGTCTGGCTGCAGCATTCATGTTCTTAAACCATACTAGTGCAGCAAAGATTTCTGTGATCAAAGATGCAACAGCGATTAGGCAGACAAAGGTGGTCACTACCATACTGAGACAGGGAGAAAGGAAGAAAGCGGATAGGCAGACGGATTAGGGCAGGTCCCCAGTAAAAATCTCTGCTGTAAACCCTGCAGACTAGAGTGAGAATACCCATTCCCAGGTCCCTAGGCTTCGCTTTTCATGCACTTCTTCTTGATGGGCCCTTCCCGCTATCCCCCAACCAATCAGCATGCACTTCCCTTCCCAAGCCCTCTGTAAACCCCTCACATCAGCCAAATTGTGGGCTTTCGTGTCCCTTCTCCCTGTGGAGAGCTGCAGCACCTGCTTTCCTGTTCCTGAATAAACTTTGACTTTCTCACCCTTTGGTGTCCACGCTGTTTTTTTGTGTGTGTGTGTGTGTGTGCGGGATACAAGAACCTGGGACTCACTGCACTAGAAGAGCTGGACCTACGGAGCTCCTTGGCCCTCTGAACTGACAGAGCTGTAAACATTTCTCTGGGCCTCGGCTTACCCACCCGCCAAACTGTGTGTGAGAGTTGTAACACTCCTTGGGGCTCCTCTGCTGTTGGGATCCCTGGGTTCTCAGACACCACCAGGTTCCCCACTCCAGACATCATTGAGTCCCCGGCCACTGCATGAATCTCAGGCTGGCAGTACAGCTGCGGTGACTGTAACTTGGGAACCCTGATCCTGCCGAACTAGAAAAAGCTGCATCAGTATCATCTACCATATCAACAGTTTAGGAAAAACCTAAATGCCCAACAGTCAAAGAATGATTAGGTATCTGATAACTTATAACCTTGATGCAATATGATGAAGAGGCCAGGTGCAGAGGTTCATGCCTTTAATCCTAGCACTTTAGGAGGCCAAGGAGGGAGAATCGCCTGAGCCCACACTGGGCAACACAATGAGACCTTTTTTCTAAAAGGAAAAAAAAATGACAGGCATGGTGGCACATGCCTGTAGTCCCAGCAGCCCAGGAGGCTGAGATGGGAGGATTGCCTGAGCTCAAGAGTTAGAGGCTACAGTGAGCTGTGATCATGCCACTGTACTCTAGCTTGAGAGACAGAGTGAGACCCCAACTCAATTTATAAAGAAAGGAAGAAAAATATGATGAAGCCAATACAAGCATGATCATATTTTGGCAAGCTTTAAAGAACAGAGAGAACTATCAAGAGGAAAATACAGTGGGGAGCATTTCCTGTACATTTTGATGACGCAAACTTGAAATTGTTCATTACCAAGTTAATGTCTCCAAGGAGTACAAGAATGGTGCAGGGACACGAAGGCTTCTATGTGTTGGAGTTGGAAGCCAACCATGATGTCTGTAAAACTAAGAGGGACACTGGGGTCTTTCATTTAGTCATCCCTGCCTTTGCTTTCCCTCCCTTTTGATGAAAAAAAATGGGTGTTTTTGGTTGTTTCTTTGGAACAAGTGACTCCTATTTCTTTCTTTCTTTCTTTTTTTTTTTTTTGAGTTGGAGTCTCACTCTGTTGCCCAGACTGGAGTGCAGTGGCCGCTCCCGGCCACTGCAGCCTCGACCTGCTGGCCTCCGGCGATCCTTCCGCCTCAGCCTTCCAAGTAGCTGGAACTACAGGTGTGCGCTACCATGCCTGGTTAATTTTTTATTTATTTTAGAGATGAGGTCTCGCCAAGTTGCCCAGGCGGGTTTCGAACCCTCGGGCTCAGGCAATCCACTCACCTCAGCCTCCCACCTCAGGATTGCCTGAGTCCAGCAGGTTGAGGCTGTGGTGGCAGTGAGCATGCCACTGTACTCTAGCCAGGGCAACAGAGTGAGACTCCAACTAAAAAAACCAAAAAAACAAAAAACAAAATCAAAGTAGCAACATTTTTCATAATAGCCCCAAACTGGGTACAACCCAAGTATCCATCAATAAATGGAGTGTGATGATATTCATATGAAGGAATTCTACACAGCAATGAAAAAGGGCAAGCTAGCACTACCTTTAACAAGTTAGTTGACTCTCCCAGACATAATGTTCAGCAAAAGAAGCCAGAAACAGAGGCAATCATATGGTGTTTTCCAGTTATGCGAAGGTAGAGAATAAGCAAAATCAATTTAGGGTGACAGAAGTCAGAATAGAATTTACCTTGAGGGCGAGGGGCTGCTAACTGGGCAGGAGCATGAGGGGGCCAGCTGGGCTGCTGGCCATATTCCTTATGAGCCGGGTGGTGGTTATGCATTGTAGACATACACAGGAAGACACTGAGCTGTACACTATGACCAGCTCAGAGATGCTAAGCAACTTGTCCAAGGTCACAGTGCGTGGCCACGTCAACATTCTGATCCTGGTCTGTTTGAGTCTAAAACCCATAGGCTTAACCATCATGCCACATCACCTTGAAGTAAGAATTGGGACCTAAAATTAGGAAGGCAGGGGGTGCACTGTGTATGAAAGGAGGCACCTATAGAAACCTAGAATAAACTTAATTTAGTGTAGTCATTTTGCCTCAGCACAACCATTTTTGCTCAGACTTTAACCCTGACACGCTTTGGATCTAGCACAGGTTCCACATAGATAGATAAATTTCCAGTAGGCAGGTTTTAGGAAGCATTCAGACATTCTACTGCAGGCCAAGCGGCAGCCTACCCCAACCCCTTGGCAAATCTCCATCAGATGCAAGTCAAAGACAGAGCCATAGAAATGATAGTAAGACCACTTTCTGGTCAAGGAGTTTGTGGATTGCAAACATCTAACAAGTCTCTTGCAGGAAAACCCCTTTTCCTTGTCTCTGCCCATCTAGCCCACGACCTGAGGACATGAGATGCTAATGTTTGGCTATGTTAAGATCTAAGACATGTGGCTACAATCAACATGAAAGACCCTGGACATTCCTCCTGGGGCTTAAACCCCCTTGCCCCAAAGGCCCTTAAATATACCCATTTCTTGGCCCTTCGAGGCCACATTTACCTCTGAGTGTTGGCCCCCTTTCCAATCTGGGAAAGGTGAATACTAAACTTTACTTCTTTCTACTTCCTTGCTGGACTCTTGGCATTATTCCCGCGGCATCGGCACCAACTCCGGCCTACCTCGCCTCAGTGGGCCGTTTCAGTGTACATTACCAAGATTTTATTTCTTTTCTATTTTACAAGACTGATTTTGAAGATGAAATTATTTCTCCATTAAGAAATTGTGATTATTATAGAAAAACTGAAGAATATAGAAAAAAACCCTCCACCCCCTGGCCTGTCCCCCCAAGAACAAACTGTGGAAGATTCCTGTCTACAAAGAAAAAAAGTTAACATTCAGGGGGGAAATGTCAGGAGTCTGGTAAATTTGCCTCCATGTCTCGACGGTGCCAGATGTTGCGCTGCGTTATTTTTAGGAAAGTTGAGCCAACTTGGAAGCCACAAGCCATTCGAGGAGAATTTGACAGTCTTGAATGTGCGATAATTGCGGCTTTCTGTTGTTGACTTCTAAACAGCTTTACTAAAGTTAGCTCAGAGCAAAGCCTCCTTGAAGGCAGTATTTTAAATGGGAACATTCAGTATTAGAAGTGGCAACATTGGTTCTATTGAGACAGAGTTACGGGATGATCAAGTCTGGACCCTGAAAGGGAGACATTTAAGAGAAGGCTTGTTTTTATAGGTGAACACTGAGGTCTCCACAGGGGTAGGAAGCCAGCGAAGCAAAGCCAGTGATGGGGACGTTTAAGTACAGTTCTAAGAACACACTACGAGGAAGAAGAGAGATCTGGTTTTGAATCCCACTACCAAGTCTCTCAACCTCAGCTCCCTCCTCCATAAAATGGGGATAGTACGACCCCTCCTTTTAGTAGAATGCAAGGATGAAATATGATGGTACACACTGCACAGTGCATGAGAAGTGTTCAACAAAATGATTTCCTAATCACACGAGTAATGCAGTTACTGTAGAAAAACTGGAAAATGTGGTATTTTAAAACATTTAAACAAGTTTTCTTTAAATCACTGGGTAAGCGTTAGTTTATGTGTTATTCATATGTGTTTATATATGTATCAGTATTTTTCTTTCTACGTCCCAAATTACAAGGATAGCCTCATTTTGCAATTAGCTGAATTGCGTCGGTCGAGATTGGAATTTTAGCACCGCAGTTTCAACAGCCACCATCTGGCTGTCCTTCGAAATTCTGTGTCTTCAAAAGCTTAGTGAGTCATGGGTGTGAATGAACACAGACGAACCCCGTCAGCCGTGTCTTATGACTTTTTTATTTATCTCTGCATTCTCAGCTGCTACTGCCAAAACTGAACCTTTAGAAATATCCCAGGCATTTTGAATGAGTTTAGGGTATAAACAGTTCTCAGCCAGTTCAGACTGACAGAAGCCCTGTATATGAAATTTTGCCTTTAAGAGAAATGGAAACAAATCCTCTTGTTTATTTTTAAACAGTTCCTCTCCAAGTGTAACAAATTAATAAATAATTGGGAAATTCTTTCAGTCTGTACTTAGGGATTCCCAGGCAGAATCCACTCATCTTGACATTGACTCAGAACCCAGGGCAGACAGGGCTCAAGTCAAGAAACTCTGAGCACTAAGAAACCAAACTTGCCAAACAATAAGAGAAGGGGGTGGGAATTAACATTCCAAGAGTTTCAGCCACAGAGTTGTTTCTAAAAGGAAGCTCCCGAAAAGAAAATTTGAATGTTTTCAACCACTTATCTTGGTGAGAAACATATTTCTCTCCAAACAAAACTACAGTTTTAGGAAGGATCACTTATCTCTCCTTTGTCATTTTTACCTCCTAAATCTGTCCATTCTCACTGCCACCAGGTCACTTGATCCATTCCCACCTGCATCATACTCACCCTTCCATAAAGCCCTTCTGGGACTGTGCCCTGCTGAAATTAGGATCAACTCCAAAGACCCCCCAAGGCCATGCACTCTCCAGCATCTTCACAGGGGCCCTGTGAGACTCAGAGTCATTCCCTCACCCTGGAAAGCCTTCTCTGCCACTTACATCTAATTAGCTCCTAGCACACTCCAGGCCTCAGCCTAGGGGAGTCTATTCAAATGGGCCCCACCCAAAGTCTCTTGTGGTGTGGAACCATGAATTTCAAAGCACTTCTCATACTTTGTAATCAAGGATTCATGTGATTGAATAGTGTCTGCTTTCCACACTAGACTCGAGTTTCCAGGAGAACAAGGTGTTATGTTTTCCATTACATCCCCAGCACCTGGCAGGGTCTTCTTTGCCCAGGGCAGGAGCTCAGCCAGCTTTGATGAATCAATGAACAAAACCCTATTCTAGCTTCCTATGAATTGCCCAAACCCTCTCTCGGCCTCTAGGCTGTCAAAAGGACACATATCATTTCCAGCAGTAGGAAGAGAGAGGCAGGGTCTGTACCCGGGATCTAGCACTTACTACAGGTATGCCCTTGACCCAGTCACTAAACTTCTTAGCTTCCGTTTCCTCATCTATAAAATTGGGCTCCTCATGGATCATCTTACATCGGATACTGTAATCTTGATATTTAAATACATTAACTGAGATCACATATAAAAATCCAACAGAAGAGCACCCGGCACACAACAGGTATGTGATAATGTGATATAATAATAAATAAATATTCTGGTCTTCATCCTAGTTTCCTGGCACACAGTTCCTAAGACCCTTGCAATCTCCGAAGTTACAGGTGTATTTTTGTATGTTTTTTTTTTTTTTTGAGTTGGAGTCTTACTCTGTTGCCCAGACTGGAGTGCAGTGGCCGTTCTTGGCCACCGCAGCCTCGACTTGCTGGGCTCCGGCGATCCTTCCGCCTCAGCCTTCCAAGTAGTTGGAACTATAGGCGTGCGCTACCACACCTGGCTAATTTTTTGATTTATTGTAGAGATGAGGTCTCACCAAGTTGCCCAGGCGGGTCTCGAACCCGTGGGCTTAGGCAATCCACTCACCTCAGCCTCCCAAGGTGCGGGATTATAGGCTGAGCCACCGAGCCCGGTTGTATGTTTTTTTTTAGCTGGAGTCTCACTCAGTCGCCTAGGCTAGAGTGCAGTGGCATGATCACAGCTACTGCAGCCTTGACCTTCTGGGCTCAGGTGATCCTTTTGCCTAGTCGTCAGAGTAGCTGGCACTACAGGCATATGCTACCACGCCTGAATAATTTTTTTAAAAATTTATTGTAGAGATGAGGTCTCGCTATATTGCATAGGCTGATCTCAAGCAATCCTTCTGGACTCAAGCAATCCTCTATTCTTGGCCTCCAAAAGTGCTAGGACTACAGGCAGGAGCCTCCATGCCTGTCTCTTTTTGTATGTTAATGAGATGACTTGTGAATGGGGGCTCCAGAATACTTCAGCTGGCGGGAGGGGGCTGGTTGCCAGGGGAACCAACCACATGATTAAAAGATTGAAGCTTTCAGTCCCGCCCTTGACCTTTGGGGAGGGGAGAAGAGCTGGAGGTTGAGTTGATCACCACAGGGCAGTGATTTAATCCATCATGCCTACATTATGAAGCCCCCACAAAGCCCCAGAAGGATGAATCTGGAGAGCTTCTAGGTGCTGAGAGGACTAAAGCCTAGAGGACATGAAAGCTCTGTGCCCTCCCCACATGCCTTACACTGAGCATTTCTCCCATCTGGGTGTTCCTGAGTTATATCTTTCATAATAAACTGAGAACCAAGTAAGTAAACTGTTTGCTGAATTCTGTGAGCCTCTCTAGCAAATGATGAAACCTGAGAGGAAGTAGTGAGAAGCTCTGATTTGCAGCCACGTTGGACAGAAGTTGAGGGGGTACCTAGGAACCTACTACTTGTGACTGGCATTTGAAGTGGGGGCACTCTTGTGGGACTGAGCCCTTAGGCTTTGGGGTCTGCACTAACTCCAGGTAGTGTCATAATTGAACCGGATTGCAGGATGCCCAGCTGATAGCCTGGAGAACTGGAAAATTCCTTGGTGTGGAGGAACCCCTCCCACACACACATTCTGGTGGCTGGAAGTATTGTAAGAGTACAGGAGAGGGAAAAACAATGTTTTTTTCCCAGAAGGTGAGTAGCAAATGACAGCTCCTGTGATCTGAGCCACAGTCTGCCTGGTTTTGGAGGCTAAGCCCCAGCAGGCCCTGCCTCAGCCATAAGGTAACCGGAAGTAAGGAGTTTCAACTTGGCAGCTGCCCCTTTCCTGTTTGCCTCTTGTCCTTCCTTTGTCAGCACCTCTGTGTGTCAATGGCCAGAGCCATTGTTCTCTTGGAGCTAATGTATGTTTGAATTAAAAGATAAATATTTTCAGTATGTACAAAAGATCTTCAGTAGCTACACATATGAGGTTAAATGCTTTCAAAGCCATTGTAAAGAAACTATCTTAAGAGACTAAACTTAAATGCATACAAAGATTTAGGAATGAAGACATCTATTTGGTGCCATGATATCAAACCACTTCTCTTAAATTGATATGAAAAACCAGCTGGGTGTGGTGGCTCACTCAGCACTTTAGGAGGCCAAGGCAGGAGGATGGATCTCTTGAGGGTGGGGATTTAAGACTCGCCTGGGCAATATCGCAAGACCCTGGGTCTACAAGGAAAAAAAAAAAGGTGACAGAAATTCTGCCTCTAAAAAAATTTTTTTTCTTTTTTTTTTTTTTTGTGTTGGAGTCTCATTCTGTACAATCACTGCAGCCTTGACCTGCTGTGCTCAGGCAATCCTTCCACCTCAGCCTTCTAAGTAGCTGGAACTACAGGTGTGCACCACCATGCCCAGCTAATTAGTTGCTTTATTGTAGAGAGGAGGTCTTGCCATGTTGCCCAAGCTAATCTCGAACTCCTAGTCTCAGGCAATCCTCTCTCCTGGGCTTCCCAAAGTACTGGGATTACAGGTTTAAGCCACCATGCCTGGCAAGATTAATGTTTTCAATATGTAAATATATCTTTTATAGCTATACAAATAAAATCCAATTCTCTTAAAGCCATTTCCGGTGACTGTATCCTAAGATACTAATCTGAAGTACATACAAAGATGTAGAAAAGAAGATACTAATCTGAAGTACATACAAAGATGTAGAAAAGAAGCCAGTAGTGATATTTATAATGGTGAAATTTAGAAAGAAATGTTCAATAGGAAAATAACCAAATTATGTAGCCAATCATATATAAAAGAAGTTTATCTTATAGACGGAGGTTTTTATAATATGCAGCTAGATTTTTTAAAAGACAAATGAAAATAATTGTGATGCAATATAAGCTCACTGATGTAAAATTAAAGATAGAAATGCATTTTCAAAAAAAGTTGACAAGAGGCCAGGCTTGGTGGCTCTGCCTATAATCCCAACCCACCTGGGTAATTTGGCGAGACTTCGTCTCTGCAATAAATTAGCCGCGCGTGGTAGCATGCGCCTGTAGTTCCGGCTACTTGGAAGACTGAGGCGGAAGGATCGCCAGAACCCAGCAGGGCGAGGTTGCAGAGACCAGGAGTGTGCCACTGCACTCCAGTCTGGGCGACAAAATGAGACTCCAACTCAAAAACAAACAAATAAATAAAAAATAAAAATAAATTAGCCAGGTGTGGTAGTACGCGCCTGTAGTTCCAGCTACTTGGACGGCTGAGGCAGAAGGATTGCCTGAGTCCAGCAGGTCGATGCTGAGTGGCCATGAGAGTGTCACTGCACTTCAGCTTGGGCGACAGAGTGAGACTCCAATTCAAAAAAAAAAAAAAAAAATTGGACAAGAAAGATGACAGCTGGAAATTCACAGGACCCAGCTAGAATAACCAAAACAATCTTGAAAAAAATAAAATAAAGTATGATGATACACTCTTTGCAATTTTAAAACTTGTGTGATACCAGCCTAAGGACAGATATATAGACCAATGGGATAGAATTGAAAGTACACAAATAAGCCGGGCTCGGTGGCTCAGCCTGTAATCCTGCGCTTTGGGAGGCTGAGGTGAGTGGATTGCCTGAGCCCACGGGTTCAAGACCCGCCTGGGAAACTTGGCGAGATCTCATCTCTACAATAAACCAAAAAATCAGCCAGGTGTGGTAGCGCGTGCCTGTAATTCCGGCTACTTGGAAGGCTGAGGCAGAAGGATCACCGGAGCCCAGCAGGTCGAGGCTGCGGTGGCCGGGAGCGGCCACTGCACTCCAGCCTGGGCACTGGAGTGAGACTCCAACTCAAAAAAAAAAAAAAAAGAAAGTACAGAAATAGATCCTTACATTTACATTTATGGTCAAATAATTTTCAACAAGGGTGCCAAGACTAGCACCCTTGTTGGAAAAAGAAAAGTCTCCTCAACAAATGCTGCTAGACAAATGGATATTCAGGTGTGAAGGAATGAAGTTGGACTCTTACCAAAATTTAACAAAAATTATACAAAAATTAACTCAAGATGAGTCAAATACCTAAATGAAAGTGCTAAAACCACAGACCTAAAAAAAAAAAGAGTAAAACTTCATGACCTCGGCTTATTTTCCTATTGAACACCTCTTTCTAAATTTCACCATTATAAATATCACTGCTGTGGCTGGCTTCTTTTCTACATCTTTGTATGTACTTCAGATTAGTATCTTAGGATACATTCCCTGGAAATGGCTTTAAGAGAATTAGGCAATGGTTCCTTAGATGCAATACAGAAAGAACAGGTGCTGGGCTTGGTGGCTCAGCCTGTAATCCCGCGCTTTGGGAGGCTGAGGTGAGTGGATTGCCTGAGCCCACGGGTTCGAGACCCGCCTGGGCAACTTGGCGAGCCCTCATCTCTACAATAAGTCAAAAAAATCAGCCGGGCATGGTAGCACATGCCTGTAATTCTGGCTACTTGGAAGGCTGAGGCGGAAGGATCTCTGGAGCCCAGTGGGTCGAGGCTGCAGTGGCCAGGGGCATGCCACTGCACTCCAGTCTGGGCGACAGAGTGAGACTCCAAGTCAAAAAAAAAAAAAAAGAACAGGTAACATATGAAACATAAACTGGATGTTACCAAGATTTAAAACTTTCGTGCTTCAAATGACTCCATCGAGAAAGAGAAAAGAAAACTCACAGAATGGCGAAAATATATATACATATATATTATAAAATAATATATAAGATAATATTATATACAGTATTTATATTTTATATATATATTTTTGAGTCAGGGTCTCACTCTGTCTCCCAGACCAGAGTACAGTGGCACAATCACAGCTCACTGCAGTCTCCACCTCCTGGGCTCAGGTGATCCTTCTGCCTCAGCCTCCTGAGTAGCTGAGAATACAAGTGTGCACTGCCATGCCCAGTTAATTTTTTAAATTTTTGTAGAGATGAAGTCTCACTATGTTGCCCAGACGGGTCTTGAACTCTTGGGCTCAAGCAATCCTCTCACCTCAGTCTCTCAAAGTGCTGGGATTATAGGCGTGAGCCACTGCACCCAGCTTAAATTATATATTTAATAAAGGACTTATATCTCAAAAATATAAAGAACTCATAAGTAATAATAATACAGACAATCCAATTAAAAAGGGCAAAGAATCTGAACAAATATTTCTTCAAAAAGATATATACAAATGTATAATAAGTATATGAAAATACACTCAACATCATTAAGGGATGTTGAGAAATATAAATCAAACCACAATAAGATACCACTTCATACCCACCTGAATGGCTATAATCCAACAGACAGATAACAATAAGTGTTGCCCAGGATGTAGAGGAATTGAAACTCTCATACCCTGCTGGTGGGAATGTAAAATGGTTTAGTCACTCTGGAAAACTGCCTGGGAGTTCCTCACACAGCTAAAACTAGAGTTATTACGTGACCCAGCAAGTCCACTCCTAGCTATATTCCCAAGAGAAATGAAAACATGCCTACGCAAAACCTATCCATGAATGTTCATAGCAACATTATTCATAATTGCCAAAAAGAAACAACCCACATGCCTGTCAATTAATAAATGGATAAATGAGATGTGATACATCCAAACACTGTTATCTAGCCATGATATGGACTGAGTTCTTCCCCCAAATTTTTTTTTTTTTTTTTTGAGTTGGAGTCTCACTCTGTCACCCAGGCTGGAGGGCAGTGGCATGCTCTCGGCCACAGCAGCTTCGACCTGCTGGGCTCAGGCGATTTTTCTGCCTCAGCCTTCCAAGTAGCTGGAACTACAGGCATGTGCCACCATGCCCGACAAATTTTTTGATTTATTGTAGAGATGAGGTCTCGCCAAGTTGCCCAGGCTGGTCTCGAACCCACGGGCTCAGGCAATCCTCTCACCTTGGCCTCCCAAAGTGCTGAGATTATAGGCGTGAGCCACTGTGCCTGGTCCCCCCAAATTTTTATGATAAAGAATTATGATAAAGCCCTAACACCCACTCCCCTCATATGACTATATTGGAGAAAGGACCTTTAAGGGGGCAACTGAGGTTAAATAAAGTCATAAGAGTGGATCCCTGATCCAAGAAAACTGGTGCCCTTATAAGAAGAGGAAGAGACACCAGAAATCTCCCTCTGTCATGGAAGAACCTAGTAAGAAGGCAGCTGTGTGCAACCCATGACGAGAGCCCTCACTAGAACCTGACCATGCTGGCACCCCGATCTCAGACTTACAGACTCCAGAACTGTGAAAAGATAAATTTCTGTTGTTTAGGCTGCCAAGTATGTGGTATTTTGTTATGGCAGCCTGAGCTGACTAATATAAGCCATAAAAAGGAATAATGTACTGATACAGGCTACAATATGGATGAACTTTGAAAACACTGTGCTAAATGAAAGAAGACAGGCACAAAGGACTACATATTGCAGTATTCTATTTGTATGAAATGTCCAGAGTAGGCAAATTCATAAACAGAGGGTAGATTAGTGGTTGTGATTAGTGACTAGGAGGAATAAGGATCTTGGAAAGTGTGGCCAAAGGGTGTAGGCTTTCTTTTAGGGGTGATGAAAATGTGTTGAAATTCATGGTAGTAACGTTTGCAAGTTCTGTGACATTTCTGTGATACCTGTAACATACTAAAAGTCATTGAATTGTATACTTTGAATCATATATGAATTATATATCAATAAAACTATTTAAGAAACAGAAAGATGACATTTCAATAATGGTCATCTCTAGGTGGTGCATTGTATACTTTTTTGGTTCAATTTTCTAGGGCAGTAACACTTCTATAATCAGTTAAGAAGAAAGTTATTTTTTAAAATTCTATTAAAACAAATGCCAACAATATTCTACCTGTCTACAAAGTTGATAAAAACTCATACCTCTGCAAAAGTACACCTTAATGGCAATCCCCCTGGGCTAGGCTTCTCAGCATTTAATGTTCTTTCATATGCATTAACTCATCTCAGGTTCACAACCTCTCTGTGTTGTAAACAAGGAAAATACCTGTTTTCTTCCTGACTGAATGTATTTACATCTTGCTTCCTCCCTATAAAAGGATTTCAGATAACTTATAATCAAGTATAGTAAATAAAAACAGAAAAAGAAAACCAAGTCTCAAGAGAAATGAAGAATTCAGATATATGCTAACCACAACAGTTTAAAAGTTGCTATAAATTAGCTTTAATGGAACTCGGAGCATCCTGGCAGATAAGGCAAAAAGGGAAAGTCAGGAAAGAAGCAACCATTTTCTCAAGGGAAGTAATATTTTTGGATCACCATTTGCTGGATGACATTTCTCATATGGATTTACTTTTGAAAAGGATTTAAAAGAGTTTGACTCAAAATTTTTACAGAAGATGTTGCAGTACATTTAATATGGCTATTTCCTAGAGCTACCTCGGTTTTGTAAGCCAAAAACACACCACCTTGGCAAATTCATATAGGATCTAAGACCATGGAAACCAAATTTATAATCTGATCGAACTGAGAGATTTTAAAAATATTTTTAAGTGGCCACCTACAATTTTAAAAATATACATTGCTTTTGCAATACATAAAAACACCTCAAACAAAAATTTCACCAGTGTTTACCTTACTAGCAGCAAAGCTGCTATTTTCTCTCTATTCTATTTCATTTTTTAAGATGTTTGGGTCAACCCAGTAATGGATTTCACCACTCATAGTGGAAAAAACACTGCTCTAAAATGATTTAAAAGTGGTTTGCAGTAGTCATCACTGATCATTACTGAGCACCTAACATATGCAAAGCATTGGACTATGCATGCTACATGCATTATTTCATTTGAGTATCCAATGATGAAAGTACTTTTATTATCTCCATCGTACAAGTGAAGAACTGAAACTCAGAGAGGTTAAGTAACTTGTTTAAGGTCACATAGCCGGTAAGAATTTGTTCAGTGAGCATAAGTGCAAGTGTCTTTTTTAAACACAAACTTGTCTCTCAGTTGGGCCTTGGAGGCAGGGGTGTGTTCATTTCATTTACAGTTAAAAGATGAATGATCAGGAAGGTTGAATGCCTTGCTAAAGGACACACAGCTAAGAAGCTTCCAGCCAGAGTTCCAATGCAGGTCTTGCAGCTCTAATCCCTGGTTCTTTCTACTTTTTGTGCTACTCATTTTGAATCAGTCTCAAATGTCTCTTTGAAACCTCTTAAATGACAAGTCTCACCAGGCTCAGTGGCTCAGCCTGTAATCCCAGCACTTTGGGAGGCTGAGGCGAGTAAATTGCCTGAGCCCATGGGTTTAAGACCAGCCCAGGCAACTTGGCGAGACCACGTCTCTACAATAAATCAAAAATTAGCCAGGCGTGGTAGTGAGCGCCTATAGTTATGGCTACTTGGAAGGCTGAGGTGGAGGGATCACCGGAGCCCAGCAGGTTGACACTGGGGTGGCCGTGAGCATGCCACTGCACTGCAGCCTGGGCCACGGAGTAAGACTCCAACTCAAAAAAAAAAAAAAAAAAAAAGACAAGTCTCTGGATGCCACGAAAAGCAAATGAGGGCACTTCTAGAGCACATGGCAGTAACAGAGCACGTGCAAAAGATTCCTTAGTTTCCATCATCTCCCTCCTACTCAGCTGGGGCAAGATAAGACACTTTCTAAAAGTTTTCCAGCACACCAAAGGATTAGCAGTGATAGCTGGGTGGGTAACTTATTTAGGTCTCTTGACACTTTTCTGTGTTTTTCATAATGAGAATGTATTACTTTAATAAGGGAATAGGTTTTAGTCTATTTTAAAGGGAATCAGGCTGGACATGGTGGCTCATGCCTGTAATCTCAGCACTTTGGGAAGCCGAGGTGGGAGGACTGCTTGAGCCCAGGAGTTCAAGACAAGCCTGGCCAACATAGCGAGATGTCTTCTCTAAAAAAATAAACAGGGTATGGTGGTACATGCTTGTAGCCCCAGCTACTCTGGAGGCTGAGATGGAAAGATCATCTGGGTCCAGGAGGTCAAAGATGCTGTGAGCAGGGATCCAGCCTGGGAGACAGAATGAGTCCTAACTCAAAAAAAATACAGTAAGTAAATAAAGGGAATCAGGTCTGTTCTTAATACCCAGCCTCCATAGCTCTATGCCTTTAAATTGTTCATGTACCAGATTAATGAGAGTTGAACCTGAAAACTGGTGAGACACTTTAGCTGTTCAGGTCCTAAATTTAGATTCTAAGGGTGAGTAGCATGCGTCAAGAGCAGTCAACAGCGATGGACTGGCATTCACAGAGAGAAGGCGGGACCACTTAGCAGGCCGGATCATTACCCTTTAAACCAGGCTAACAGGCATAAACGAGCATGTGCTTTACGCCCTTGGCAAGGCAATCAGAAGTCCTGATGGACTTGGTATGAAACCAAACACCAACAGATTTCTCTAGAGCATTTTAACTCCATAAATAACATCCGGACATTGCAGCATAATGAGGAGGAAAGAGGAAGAACTCTGGAGTCAAGCTGCTTGGCTCTGCTACTTTCTTGCTGTGTGGCCCTGGGGATATATTGTTTAACCTCTCTGTGCCTCGGTTTCTTTATCTATAAAATGGAGACCAGAGTAGTACCTGCCTCAAAGGGTTGTTGTGAAGATTAATTAATTGAGTTACTACTGGTTACTACTTGTGAAGTGCTTGGGGACGATGCCTGCTTGGTAGTGAACACTCCTTGTTATTATTTTAGAAAATATGGATAGTCAAAAAAGAGAAATAATCACCTATGTTTCTATTTTAGAAAAAAGGCAAAAATCAGCCAACCCATCAACCAACTGTGTTACTACTACCTAGAGACAATCGCTTTAGTATTGGGGGGTTATATTCTGGTAGACTTTTTGTCTTTATCCAATTATATATTCTATGTAAGCATATATCATCCCTTTTTTTGGGGGGGGGGACAGTTCTACTTTAGATTGACCTTGCCCAAAAATCCATTTATTCAACCAACACCTATTTCTTGCACATCTATCATGTGCAGGGCACTGTTCTAGGTGCTGAGGATTGAGTAGTGAACAAAACAGGAAGGAACAAAGTCCTTGCTGTCAGTGAACTCTTATTCTAGTGCAGTCACCCAGACAATACACAAAATAACTCATTAAAATCCTGGGTGAGGCCAGGCTCGGTGGCTCAGCCTATAATCCCGTGCTTTGGGAGGCCGAGGTGAGAGGATTGCCTGAGCCCACGGGTTTGAGACCTGCCTGGGCAACTTGGCGAGACCTCATCTCTACAATAAATCAAAAAATTAGCCAGGCGTGGAAGCACGCGCCTGTAGTTCCAGCTACTTGGAAGGCTGGGTGGAAAGATCGCCGGAGCCCAGCAGGTTGAGGCTGCAGTGGCCAGGAGCGTGCCACTGTTCTCCAATCTGGGTGACAGAGTGAGACTTCAACTAAAAAAAAAAAAAAAATCCTGGGTGATTCAATCATGATTAATCAATGACTGAGAGAAATATATTATACAGCCAAAGACAATCAGTAGAGGTGTGAACACAGTGAATTCTAGAGCCTCACAGAAGCTCCCTCTGTACCCGGCAGTGTGTGCAGGAACTATGATGCCCAGCCATCCTGGAGTTGGCTTCATCCAGATTCCTCATCACAGCCAGGGTTGAAGGACAGCCACCACACACTGAGATCCCCCAGACTGTGAAGAAGAGGAATCTCCGACAGCAGGGGCTTGATCCCTCCCCACCAGCACTGGCATATTGTGATAAATGTTTGGCAGTGGTCAGCTCTTTCTGAGTCACCCCGTAGATAACCTGTTAAGTGGGGACAAGCAGGGTAAAGGGGAGCTGGGGTGGCTGGGGGGACTCACTGAGAAGGGGACATAAAGCAGAGCCTCATGGAGGCAAGTGAACCAGCCATGAAACCCACTGGGCTCCGGCGATCCTTCCGCTTCAGCCTTCCGAGTAGCTGGAATTACAGGCACGCACTACCGTGCCCGGCTGATTTTTTGATTTATTGTAGAGATGAGGTCTCGCCAAGTTGCCCAGGTGGGTCTCGAACTCACGGGCTCAGGCAATCCACTCACCTCAGCCTCCCAAAGCACGGGATTACAGGCTGAGCCACCGAGCACGGCTCATTCTTATATTTTTTATAACAGCTTCATTGAGATGTAATTCACATACCATTCAATTCACCCATTAAAGGGTGCAATTGGCTTGGAGCAGTGGCTCATGCCTGTAATCCCAGCACTTTGGGACCTGAGACCGAAGGATCATTTGAGCTCAGAAGTTCAAGACCAGCTTGGGCAATATAGTGAGCACTCATCTCCACAAAAATTTTTTTTTTTTAATGAGTTGGGCATGGTGTGCACCCATAGTCCCAGCTGCTCGGGAGGCTGAGGTGGGAGGATCACTTGAGCCCAGGAGTTCGAGGTTGTGGTGAGCTGTGATCATGCCACTGTACTCTAGTCTGGGTGACAGAGTGAGACCCCCAATTCAAATAAATGATAAATAAATAAACAATGTGTGCAATTAAATGGCTTTCAGTATATTCAGAGAGTTGTGCAACCAACAGCACTATCAGTTTTATGACATTTCATCAACCCTAAAAGGAACCCTGAACCCTTTAGCTACCACCCCTCATTTCCCCAGTCCTGCAGCCCTACGGCAATGCCTGATCTACTTTCTATCTCTGTAGACTTGCCTATTTGGGGCATTTCATATAAATGAGCCATATGATAGGTGGCCTTTTGTGCCTGGTTTCTTTCACTCAGCATGATGTTTTCCAGTTTCTCCTACGGTGTGGCAGGTATCAGTCCTTCCTTCATCCCCTCCTCAGTGTGGTCTTCTTTTCTGCATGGACCTCCTGCTACACTTCCAGAAAGCAGGAATTCCACACCTCTCCCTCAGCCTACCTGTTCATGATGTTGTGGAAAGTTCTAAATTTCCTCAGCTCTGCCACTTCAAAGCTGTGTGACCAAAGGTGAATGACTTCACCTCTGAGACAGTTTCCTTCCCTAAAAGACAGGGAGCAATAGTAGTTTCTACTCATTCCTTATGCTACGAAGATGAGAAATAATATATATAAAGTGCCCAGCACATGGTAGAGACTCAATATATGAGAGCTACTATGAGGATCAGGGAACTTTGCAGACACCTAAGGTTTGTAGCTAAGGGTTCAGGCAGTACTGTCCCACAGGCTGGGACATGACACAGCAAGGCAGGTACAATTTCCTTTGCCCTCCCTGCTACCTCCAACTTTCATTCAGAAAGAGTCATCCCTGGGTGTGGTGACCCAAATGTGGTAACAGGAGGGGCTCTCATTCCAGAACATATGCTTCTCTCTCAAATATTTTTTGAAATTTCACAAAAATCTCCTTTAAATATTCCTAGTCTTTTCCCCCAAATTCTCCCAAATTGCCAGATACCCAATTCAAACCTCCCTTCCTTCTCCCTCAACCTCTAAGCTTCCAGAGTTACTCTCTGGCTCTCAATAATTCCACCTTACTCTCCCCATCAAAAGCCCAGTAATGAGTAGAATGTTCATCATTGTTCCTGCCTTCAGTCTTGAGACCAAACTCCCAGACCTGACAATGACCACCAAGACAACAGCAACAGCTTTTCTTTTTTTTCTTTTTTTTTTTTTTGAGTTGGAGTCTCACTCTGTCGCCCAGACTGGAGTGCAGTGGCCGCTCCCGGCCACCACAGCCTCGACTTGCTGGGCTCAGGCAATCCTTCCGCCTCAGCCTACCAAGTAGCTGGAACTACAGGCGTGCGCTACCACACCCAGCTAATTTTTGATTTATTGTAGAGATGAGGGCTCGCCAAGTTGCCCAGACGGGTCTCGAACTCGCGGGCTCAGGCAATCCACTCACCTCAGCCTCCCCAAGCGAGGGATTACAGGCTGAGCCACCGAGCCCAGCTGCAACAGTTTTTCAAGGTGTGGAGTTGCCCAAACCGTAGACCTCGTCCCTAGGAAGCGGGAGATGCTACAAAAAACACCTATGGGGCATTCTGTTCTGTTGTTATAAAGATTTCCTGATTCATCCCTTCCATTTTTCAAAGCAGAAAGTAAGGCCCATATAGCCAGTCAAGAGTTGAGCAGGAACTTGGATCCCCTGAATTTTAAACCAAATGAAATTGCATTAGTAAGAAGAGCCTCACAAAGGAAGATTTTGAATTCAAAGCTATTACTGGGATCTTGCAGCTAATCCATAGTATTAGGGCTTTGCTGATGTGGCTACAACACATTCTCTACTAAGAATAAACCCATGTAATCACTTTCTCTGGTCCCTAGCCTGACGCAGCCTTATAAATTTCCCCTAGGAGATTCTAATCTGCAGCCAGCACTGAGAATCACTGCTGTAGGTAAACTACCTGGAATAAAAACTTTGTTTTTTGCTGACAGCTTTAAAAAAAAACCTACTAAAACCAACCACCAGTTATTGACCATTCACTTTATGCCAGCAATTTCTTTAATCCCATACATGGCTGTCTTATTTAATCCTCACAGGAGTTCTTTGTGACAGGTCCTAATTGTCCCCATGTAATAGAGGAGAAAACAGCTTGGAGAGGATGGGCAACTGCCCATGACCACACTGATGGTAAGAGGCAGGACCTCGGTTCTGTCAGACCCTCCAAACTAATATTCTTAATAACAACAGATACTGACCATATGTTGAACGCTTTACTTAATAATATTTACCATTTATTGATCATTTATTAGTAGCCAGGCACTGTTCCAGTTCATTTAATCTTCACAAAAACTCTATGAGGTGGTTATTAATCACATATCGGGTAAAATGTGCACAGGTGGGAGTGGTGGGAACACTTAAAGCCCAGACTTCACCACTCACTATACAATACAATCATGTAATCAAAAACTATTAGTACCTCTAAAGCTATTGAAATAAAAATATTGGTGATGCCATTTAATTGCTAGACAAACTGAGTCACAGAGAGTTTAAGCAACCTGCTCAGGGTTGCAACTGAGAAAGGGAAACTTAATCCAATCTTGCTATGAGCATTCCAGAGGTTTGTAGATTTTTCTATATCCTGCTAAAGCATTCTGCATCTCTATAACAACAAAGAAGAATGTTAAACAATCAGATGAAAAAATGAAGCTAATAAGGTTGGAAGTGGTTATTTGCATACACTTAAATATAGCAGCTTGAGCTTGAACTTGAATGATGCAAACCATTAAGAAAGGAGATTATCTTTTATTTAATTTTAATTTTAATTTTAATTTTAATTTTTTTTTGAGTTGGAGTCTCACTCTGTCACCCAGACTGGAGTGCAGTGGCCGCTCCCGGCCACCGCAGCCTCGACCTGCTGGGCTCCGGCGATCCTTCCGCCTCAGCCTTCCAAGTAGCTGGAACTACAGGCGCGCGCT
>CAUYQG010239713.1:0-17847 GCA_963574415.1 Tarsius wallacei | reverse complement strand
CACGCCCGGCTGATTTTCTGATTTATTGTAGAGATGAGGTCTCGCTTGCCCAGGCGGGTCTCGAACCCGCGGGCTCAGGCAATCCACTCACCTCAGCCTCCCAAAGGCGCGGGATTACAGGCTGAGCCACCGAGCCCGGCTTTAACCCAATTTTTAAAATTGGGTTAAGTGTCTTTCAAAAAACAAAAGTTCTCCAGCTGGGTGGCCTGGTGCGCACCTATCCCAGCTACTCCAGAGTCGAGGTGGGAGGGTCTCTTAAGGCCAGGAGTTGGAGGCTCAGTGTGTCATGATGGAGTCTTGTGAATAGCCACTGCACTCCAGCTTGGACAACATAGGGAGACCCCGTTAATTAATTTTTTTAAAAAGCAAAACTTCCTAATTTTTATATAGTCCAATTTATTATTTTTTCTTCTATGGATCATGCTTTTGGTGTCATATCTAAGACATTTTTGCCCAGCCTAAAGCCACAAATATTTTCTCCTATGTTTTCTTCTAGAAATTGCATAGCTTTAGGCTTTACGTGTAGGTTTATAATGCATTTGGAATTAATTTTTGTATGTGGTATGTCGTATAGTGTAAAGTTGTTTCGTTGTTGTGACATAGATATCTAGTTGTTCCCACACTATTTGTTAAAAAGGCTATCCTTTCTCTACTGATTACCCTGGCACCTTTGTAAAAAATCATTTAATCGATCATGTAAGAGTCTAGTTCTGAACTCTTTTCTGTTTCATTGACATCTTTGTCTGTCTTGACACTAACACCACACTGTCTGGGTTACTCTCCCTTCATAATAAGTTTTGGAATCAGGTAGTTGAAGCCCTTGACTTTGCCTTTCTTTTTAAATATTGATTTTGCTATTCTAGTTTCTTTGCATTTTCATATGAATTTTAGAATCAACTTGTCAAATTTCTACAAAAAAACCTCATTGAGATTTCTATCGAGTGTATTGAATTTATTGAACTTGGGAAGAACTTATCACAAAAATCAAATATTTTATTCCATGAACACTTTATTTCAGTCCTCTTTGATTTCACTTAGTGTTTCGTCGTTCTCGGGATACAGGTTTTGCTCATCTTTCTGGGATGTATTCCTAAATAGTTCACATTTTTTATGTAATCGGATAGTATTTTTTTTTTTTTGAGTTGGAGTCTAACTCTGTCACCCAGGCTGGATTGCAGTGGCACACTCACCGCCACCCACCATCAACCTGTGGGGCTCAGGAGATCCTTCTGCCTCAACCTTCCAAGTAGCAGGAACTACAAGCACGTACTATCACACCCGGCTAATTTTTGATTTGTTGGAGAGACAAGTTCTCACCAAGATGCCCAGACTGTTCTCGAACCCGTGGGCTCAGGCAATCCACTCACCTCAGCCTCCCAAAGTGCTGGGATTACAGGCTGAGCCACTGAGCCCGGCCAGATAGTACTTTTATATTCTAGTTTCTGGTTGTTCATTGGCATTATGTAGAAATATAATTAATTTGTGTATATTGATTATATATCTTTGCTAAATTCATTTAATACCTCTAGTCGAGTGTTTGTAGACTCCGTCAGATTTTCTATTTACAAACATGTCATCTGCAAATGAACACAGTTTTACCTCTTCCTTTCCAATTGGATGTATTTTATTTCTTTTTCTTGCCTTTTTGCACTGGCTAAAAACTCTAGCACAATGCGGAATAGAAGTCATAAGAGCAGACATCTTTGTTTACTTTCTCATCTTAGTGGGGAAAACATTCAATCTTTCACCATTAAACATGATGCAGACTGTAGATTTTTCCTAAATACTTTCAATCATCTTGAGGAAGGTCTCTTCTATTCCAGTTTGGTTGAGGGTTTTTTTGGGGGGGAACAGATGTTGAATTTTGTCAATGCTTTTTCTGTATATGTTTCTTCTTTTTAGTCTGCTAATATGGTGAATTACATTGATTAACTTTCAAATGTTAACCTCACATTCCTAGGGTAATGTATTAATCATGGCATATTAACCTTTTTATATATGTTGGCTTTGATTTGCTTACAATTTGTTAAGAATTAGTGCATCTATGTCCATGAAGTGTATCAGTCTGTAGTTTTCCTTTAATACTTTGTCTGGTTCTGATATCACAGTAATGCAAGCCTCGTAGAATAGATTTAAAAGTAATCTCTCCTTTTCAATTTTCTGGAAGAGTAAAATTCATATTATATCTTTCCTAAATGCATGGTAGAATTGCTCAGTGAAATCATCTAGATCTGGAGTTTTTTTGAGGGAAACTTTTTAACTACTAATTTAATTTCTTTAATAGATAAAGAAATTTTCAGAGTTTTTTTTTTTTTTTTTTTGAGTTGGAGTCTCACTCTGTCGCCCAGACTGGAGTGCAGTGGCTTGCTCCCAGCCACCACAGCCTTGACCTGCTGGGCTCCGGCGATCCTTCCGCCTCAGCCTTCCGAGTAGCCGGAATTATAGGCACGCGCTACCACACCCGGCTGATTTTTTTTTTTTATTTATTGTAGAGATGAGGTCTCGCCAAGTTGCCCAGGCGGGTCTCGAACCCGCGGGCTCAGGCAATCCACTCACCTCAGCCTCCCAAAGGCACGGGATTACAGATTGAGCCACCGAGCCCGGCTAGAGTTTTTATTTCTTATTGGCAGTCATATCTATCAAGGAATTTGTCTATTTCATTTAAGTTGCTGAATGTGTGGACATAAAGCTTTTCATATTATTTCTATATTATTATTTACTATCTATGGAATTTGTCACCTCTCTCATTCTCCACCCCCTCTCTCCCTCTCCCCCCAGTTAGTCTAGTTAAAGGTTTATCCATTTTATTGATCTTCTTTAAAAAAAAAAAATTGGAAAGATAGATTTATTAAAGAAAAGATACAGCAGTTTCACTCACCCATGCTAGCTCTGTCTTGTCCCTCTTTCCTTCCTCTCTTCCTTCTCTAATAGATTTTGTTTTAAAACTTATAAAAACGAGGGGGGAGATATATTGTGAAGGGCACAACGGTCAGGACAACAGCAAGATTGCTGCCAATTTTATTGATTTCTAAGAAAATACTTTTCAGTTTTGTTGATTTTTCTCCGCTGATTTTCTATGTTCTGTTTCACTGATTTCCACTCTGATCTTTAATATTTTCTTCCTTCTGTTTACTTTGAGTTTCATTTGCTTTTTTTCCCCTAGTTTTTAAAGATAAAGGCTGGGGTCATTGATTGAGATCTGTCTTCTTTTCTAAAATAACCATTTAGTTCTAAATTTCTCCCTAAGTACTGCTTTACCTGCATCCTACACATTTTAATAACTAGATTTTCATTTTAGTGAAGTTAAAAATATTTTCAGGCCAGGCATGCTGGCCCATGCCTGTAATTCCAGCACTCTGGGAGGCCAAGGTGAGAGGATTATTTGAGTCCAGGAGTTCGAAACCAGCCTAGGCAACATAGAGACATCATCTCTATTTTTTTTTAATCAAATTTTCCTGTTGCTTTCTCCTTTGACTCATGAGTTATTTAGAAGTCTACTATCTGCCGGGCTCAGTGGCTCAGCCTGTAATCCCGTGCTTTGGGAGGCCAAGGTGAGTGGATTGCCTGAGCCCGCAGGTTCGAGACCCGCCTGGGCAACTTGGCAAGACCTCATCTCTACAATAAATCAAAAAATGAGCCAGGTGTGGTAGCGCGCACCTGTAGTTCCAGCTACTCGGAAGGCTGAGGCGGAAGGATCGCAGGAGCCCAGCAGGTCGAGGCTGAGGTGGCTGGGAGCATGCCACTGCACTCCAGTCTGGGCGACAGAGTGAGACTCCAACTCAGAATAAAAGAAAAAAAAAATGTCTACTATCTAGGCCAAAGAGAGCCTCCAACTAAAAAAAAAAAAGTATACTATCTAATTTTCAAATATTTGAATATTTTCAGATTACTTTCTGTTGTCAATTTCTAATCTTAGTGCGTGTGGTCAGAAAGCATGATTTGTATAAATTGAATGTCTTTAAATTTTTGAGACTTGTTTTCTGGCCCAGAATATGATCTTTATTGGTACATATTCTGTGTGCACTTGAGAAGAGTGTGTCCTCTGCTCTTATTGGATGGAGTGCTCCACAATTGTTAGTTAGGATGAGGTAACTGACAGTGAGGTTCAGGTATTAATGTACTTACTGATTTTCTTTCTATTTGTTCTACCATTTATTGAGAAAGGTATGATAAAGTCTCTGAATATAATTGTGAATTAGTCTATTTCTCCTTACGGTTCTATCAGTTTTTGCTGCCTGTGTTTGGAGACTCTGTTAGGTACTATGGTGTTTAGGATTATTATGTCCTCTTGATAAAGTGACTTATTTGTCATTACGGCATGACCTTTTTTTATCCATAATAACATTTTTTGCTCTGATATCTACTTTGTATGATATAGCATTGGCATGTTATTTCTTTTCTGGATTCTTTTCATTTTAACTTTTTTGTGTCATTATATTTAGAGTAGTTTTTTTTTGTTTTTTTTTTTGAGTTGGAGTCTCACTCTGTCGCCCAGACTGGAGTGCAGTGGCCGCTCCCGGCTACCTCAGCCTTGACCTGCTGGGCTTCGGTGATCCTTCCGCCTCAGCCTTCCAAGTAGCTGGAACTACAGGCGCACGCTACCATACCCAGCTAATTTTTTGATTTATTGTAGAGATGAGGTCTCGCCAAGTTGCCCAGGTGGGTCTCGAACCTGCGGGCTCAGGCAATCCACTCACCTCAGTCTCCCAAAGTGCTAGGATTACAGGCTGAGCCACCGAGCCCGGTTTAGAGAAGGTTCTTAACAGTCAACAGAGTAAAGAAACAACAAACAGAATGGGATAATATATTTGTAAACCATAGCTATAGTGTGGAGTTAATATATACAAAAATAGTTTAATAGTAAGGAAACAAATAACCCTATTGGAACATGGGCAAAGAAACTGAATAGACACTTTTCAATAGAAGGCATATAAATGGCCAAGAGATATATGAAAAAAGTCTCAACATCAGTAATCATCAGGAAAATGCAAATCAGAGCCACAGTGAGCTATCACCTCACACCTGCTACAATGGCTAGCTTGAAAAAGGCAATTATCATAATTCTATAAGAAAAGGAATGCCAGTAGCGGGGAAACTGCCAGGGTAGAGGGGCACACCTCATCAACAAGGGCATCTGCATAATAACCATTTGTATACCTAACCCTGAATTGTACCCCACATTTTTAAAATAAAAAATAAGTTTGGCAAAGATGTATAGAAAAGGGAACCCTAGTATACTGTTGATGGGAATGTAAATTAGTACAGTTGTTATGGAAAACAGTATGGAGTTTCCTCAAAAATTTAAAAATAAAACTGCCCTATGTTCTAGCAATCTCACTACTGGGTATATATAAAAAGGAAGTAAAATCAGTATGTTGAAGAGATACCAACATTCCCTTGTTCATTGCAGTACTATTCACAATAGCCAAGATATAGAGTCAAACTAAGTGTTGACTTAGGATGAATGGAGAAAAATATGTGGTCATTATACATAAATGTAATTAAATACTATTCAGCCTTAAAAAGGAAGAAAATCCTGTCATTTGTAACAACATAGAATAACCCAGAGGATATTATGTTAAGTGAAGTAAACCAGGCACACAGGAAGACAAGTCCCATATGATCTCACTTACAAGTGAAATCTAATAAAGTCAACCTGATAAAAGCAGAGAGTTAAAAGATGGTTACCAGAGGCTGAGGGATAAGGGAATTGAGGAGATGTTGGTCAAAAGATTCAAAATGTCAATTAGACAAAAAGAATAGTTCAAGAGAGCTATTGTACAATGTGGTAACTATCATTAGTAACGATGTATTGCACACAGGCATACCTTGGTGATATTGCAAATATTACAATAAAGCAAGTCACACAAACTTTTTGGTTTCGTAGTGAATAGAAAAGTTATGCTTACACTATATTGTAGTCTATTAAGTGTGCAATAGCATTATGCCTAAAAAAACAATGTATGTACCTTAATTTAAATATACTTTATTACTAAAAAAAAATGCTAACTATCATCTGAGCCTTCAGCAAGTCATCATCATTTTGCTGGTTGATAGCTGCTGATTGATCAGAGTAGTGTTTGCTAAAGATTGGCATAGTTGTGGCAATTTCTTAAAATAAGACAAAAATGAATTTTGCTGAACCAGTGGACTCTTCCTTTCATGAAAGATTTCTCTGTAGTATGTGATGCTGTTTGATAGTGTTTTACCCACAGTAGAACTTCTTTGAAAATTGGAGTCAATCCTCTCAAACCCTGCCACTGCTTTATCAAATAAACTTATGGAATACTCTAAATTATTTGTTGTCGTTTCAATGATGTTCACAGTGTCTTCACCAGGAGTAGTTTCCATCTCAAGAAACCACTTTCTTTGCTCATCTGTAAGAAGCAGTTCCTCATTCATTTAAGTTTTATCATGAGATTGCAGCAACTCAGTCAAATCCTCGAGCTTCACTTCTAATTCTAGTTCTCTTGCTATTTCCACCACATCTGCACTTCTTCCTACACTGAAGTCTTGAGCCCCTCAAAGTCATCCATGATTACTGGAATCAACTTCCATACTTCTGTCGATATTTGATCCCCATACCTGAATCATGAATGTTCTTAATAGCATCTAGAATGGTGAATCTTTTCCAGAAGGTTTTCAATTTAGTTTACCCAGATCCAGCAGAGAAATCACTATGGCAGCTGTAGTCTTACAAAATTTATTTAATAAATCCTGAAAGCTGAAATTACTCCTTGATCCATGGGCTACAGAATGGATGTTGTGTTATCAGGTAGAAAAACAAAATTAATCGTCTTGTGCATCTCCATCACAGCTCTCAAGTGCCTAGGTACATTGTCAATAAACAGTATGTTTTGAAAGGAGTCTTTTTTTCTGAGCAGTAGTTCTCAACAGTAGGCTTAAAATTTTTAGTAAACTGTGCTATAAACAGATGTGCTGTCATCCACGCTTTGTTTTCCATTTATAGAGCACAGAGTAGATTTAACATCATTCTTAAGGGCGTTGGGATTTTCAGAAAAGTAAATATGCATGGGCTTCAACTTAAAGTCACCTTTAAACTGTATTAGCACCTAACAAGAGAATCAGCCTGTCCTTTGAAGTTTTGAAGCCAGGCATTGACTTCTCCCCTCTAGCTATGGAAGTCTTAGATGGCTTCTTCTAACAGAAGGTTCTTTCTCTACATTGAAAATCTGTTGTTTAGTGTTGCCACCTTCGTCAATGATCTTAGCTAGATCTCGTGGGATAACTTGCAGCAGCTCATCCGTCAGCACTTGCTATTTCACCTTGTACTTTTATCTTGTGATAATGGCTTCTTTTCTTAAACCTCATGAGGCAGCCTCTGCTAGCTTCAGACTTTTCTTCTGCAGCTTCCTCATCTCTTTCAGCCTTTATAGACAAGAGAGTCAGGGCTTTGCTCTGGATTAGGCTTTGGCTTCCGCTAATTCTGTAGCTGATTTGATCATTTATCCAGACCACTCAAACTTTCTTCATATCAGCCATAAGGCTGTGTTGCTTTCTTCTCCTTTGTGTGTTCCCCAGGGTAGCACTTTTAATTTCCTTCAAGAACATTTCTTTTGCAATTACAACATGGCTGTTTGGCACAGAAGGCCTAGCTTATAGACTGTCTTTGTTCAGACATGCTTTCTTCACCAAGTTCCATTATCTCTAGCTTTTGATTTAAAATGAGAGACATTCAACTCTTCCTTTCACTTGAACACTTATTTAGAGGACATGGTAGGGTAATGAACGGGGCTTATTTTAGTATTATGTGTCTCAGGGAATAGGGGGGCCTGGGAAGAGGAAGAGAGACAGGAAATGGCTGATTGGCAAAGTAGTCAGGACACCTACAACATTTATCAGTTGAGTTCACCATCTTACATGGGTGTGGTTTGTGGTGGCCCCCCCAAAAAAATCCAATGGCCACATCAAAGATCACTGACCACAGATGTAAAAATAATTTTAAAATTTGAAATGTTGCAAGAATTGTCAAAATGTCACACAGAAACACGAAGTTAGAACATGGTGTTGTAAAAATGATGCCAACAGACCTGCTCAATGCAGGGTTGCCACAAACCTTCAATTCAGAAAAAAACACACTATCTGGGAAGTGCAATAAGACAATGCACAATAAAACAAGCTATACCTATACTTGAAAATTAATAAGAGAGTAGATTTTAAGTGTGCTCACCACTAAAAAAAAATTATGTGAGGTAATGCATATGTTAATTAATGTGACAGCCATCCCACAATGTACACAGATTTCAAAACATCATTTGCAATTGTATACTATAAATATATACTATTTTTATTTGTCAATTTAAAAATCCCCCCCCCATGTGGGCTTCCACTAGGCAGCATATGATTGAATCTTACTTTATTTTCTAATCTGATGATCTCTTTTTGTTCAATTGAGGTGGTTAGACAAGTTGTCATTTAAATAACTATTAATATGGTTGGGGTTAAACCTAACATTTGTTTACTATTTGTTCCTACCTGTTCTCTTTTTCTTCCTTATTCTAATTTATATATGCAAATATGTCTGTATATAGAAATTCTTTTTTTTGAGTCACAGTCTCACTCTGTCACCAAGGCTGCAGTGCAGTGGTATGATCACAACCATCACAGCCTCAACCCGCTGGGCTTAGTTGATCCTTCTATCTCAGCCTTCCACGTAGCTGGAACTGCAGGCAAACACCAGCATGCCCGGCTAATTTTTGTATTTATTGTAGAGATGAGGTCTCACCAAGTTGCCCAGGCTGGTCTCGAACTCCTGGGCTCAGGTAACCCTCCCACCTCGGCCTCCCAAATTTCTGGGATTACAGGTGTGAACCACTGTGCCCAGCTAATTGGTATATATTTTATGATTCCACTTTATCTACATTGTTGGTTTATTTGGTATATTCTTTGTTGTGTAATTTTACCATTACATCAATTTAAGTATTTGCCTTAACTTGGGGACTAAACTAAACTGTAAATTCCTGGACACCTTGCACTTATGTTCTTGTACACAAGAAGTTTTCAATACATACTCACCGAACGAATGAGCATTTGTTTCCTATTCTTACATCAACAAACATTCAGTGATTATCTGTTAAGTGTGCTCCAGATCACTGAACTAGCAGTTGGCCGCAATTGGAGCAGACCTCATACTAAATAAGGAGATGGAGCACTGATTTCCAGCTGGTAACTAAATCAAGGTGATTGCAAACAGAAGGAAAGGAAGGAAAATCCACAAATACAGTTAAAATAGAATTACTGAAGGATTTATGAAGTATAATTTATAAGAAAACCGGTGTGTAAATAAGTTACAAAGGGAAGTTTGAGGTCACAGATTTTTTTTTTTTAATTCAATCCCAGCTGGGCACGGTGGCTCAAGCCTGTAATCCCAGCACTTTGCCTGAACCCGCAGGTTTGAGACCAACCTGGGCAACAATGGTGAGACCTCGTCTCTACAATTAAAAAAATAAAAATAAAAAATTAGCCAGGCATGGTAGCGCACGCCTGTAGTTCTGGCTACTTGGAAGCCTGAGGGGAAGGATCACCTAAGCCCAGCAGGTCGATGCTAGGGTGGCTGTGAGCATGCCACTGTACTCCAGCCTGGGCGACAGAGTGAGACTCTAACTCAAAACAAAACAAACAAACAAACAAAAAATTCAATCCCACCTGGGCACAGTGGCTCACGCCTATAACCCCAGAATTTTGAGAGGCCAAGGCAGGAGGATCACTTGAGCCCAGCAAGATCATCCTGGGCAAAAAAGTAAGACCTCATTTCTAAAGAAAAATCAAAAATTTAGCTGGGCTTGATGACACATGCCTGTAGTTCTAGCTATTTGGGAGACAGAGGCAGAAGGATCGCCTTAGCCCAGGCGATCAAGGATGTGGTGAGCCATGTTCATGCCACTGCACTCCATCCTGAGACTCTGACTCAAAAAAAAAAAAAAAAAAGAGAGAAATTCAATCCCGTTATATAGAAAAAGACTTTTCTCATAATAGACTTGTTTTTGTAAATCATTTTTATTTTGCATTTTATGAAGCTCTATGGTTGTTACCATCAGAATGGATGTTCTCCATATTAAAGCTACTTTTTCTGAAAATCAAACCCTTTGAAGCTACCATTAAGCATTATTTGCCAGTGAGAGAGGGCAGAGCACTGTAACCTTTCTCCAATATTTTAGCAAACTTGGAAATTACACCCCACAGGGTTATATGAAATTCGAATAGTAATGGGATTTGTTACCTTTCAGCTCCAGGTAGCAAAACTTACAAACTTTTCAAAATATGAGAATATTTGCTGACAGCATGAGGACCTTAGAAACATCAAAAACGTCAAGGATTTCCTTTAACAGCTAAGCTCATATCAGGAAAAAAATTCCATACACCGAGAAAGGAGTTTCCATTTTGAAAGATGAAAGAGGGATTCGACTTACCCAGTGTTGCTCCCGAGGGCAAACGGGGACTGGGGGTGGGGGTTCCCAGAGGATGAACGCAGGCTCAGTGTGAGGAAGGAAGCACCCGCAGAGCTGATCAGCAATAAAGCAGGCCGCCCTCAGGAAAGGAGCCAGCAGTATTTACTCAAGGAAAAACTATCAGATCTACGGTCCTGGACATTTTTAGGATTAAATTGGATGAAAACTGTGGATCTTTGTTTCTTCTCAGAAAAATGCTCAGATCCATGCACATATACTTGTGTGTGCACACACACAAACACACACACACACACACACACACACACACACACACGAATGCACAATGTTGCATTTGAATTGTGAAACGCATCCTTCAACCCCCAGTTAACAATGCCTGGTGTATGCAGATGTTTAAAGCGTATGCGGTACTGTGCACCGTCCACCTCTGAGAGTCTGTGACCCTCTGGTTCTACCACCATCCTTGCCACTGCCTTGAGAGGTTATCTAAGGCTTCATGGTGGAAATCCAGCAGTAAAAGTGCTTTCCTTCTTCGGATGTTCTGCTTCACTTCTCCTTTCTACCTTTTTACCCAATAATAGTTTACTTAATCTTCTGTTCCTCCTTCCAGACATTATTGCTTCCTTTAAATTTACTGCCCCCTTCCACGGAGACAGATTTTAATCCCTCAGCTTTCTGAGATGCCAGCAAACTCCAGTCTGAAGATTTTATCTCTGAGATTACTCCTAATCTCCTCCTACACTGGCGGGCCCTGCAGAAATATTGGCGATGTGGAAGATATCACTCACTCTAGCCCTCCATTCCACTGCGACCCCTGTGAGATCCCCTGTGACAATATGCCTCCTGTTTTAGCCTCGGGGCTTTCCTTGGTTTATCCTACTTTCAGATTATTGTATCTTTGCAAACAGTTGGCCAATTAATTTGGCCAAACTGTATCTACAAAAGCACAGCTCGTGCCTCAAGGTCACCCCCTGGAATCGCACTGATGGCACTGCTGTGCACCCGTGCAGTGAGTACCCTCTTTGATAGGTATGGTGGAGAGACATTGTTCATTGTGGTCAGTCATGTGGACTGTAGAGTCAGTCATCCTGGATTTGAGTCCACACTTTATCATGTAGTCACCTTTTGGGCAGTTACATAACTACTGAGCTTTGGATTCCTTTTCTGTCTGTCCAATGGAGAGAAGGACAGCTGCTATCTCAGAGGGCAATTATGACAGGTTATTCATTAGTCTGTGCACAGAAGCACTTAGATGGTGCCCAGAGCTTTCTAAGCACCTTGTGGGTCTTAATTTACTATCCATATGCCCGACATAGAAACCCCACCTCTGATGGACCCTGAGTCCCAGGATCTCCTTAAGACCTTTGCTTCTGTAGCCTTCTTTCCACCATGAGTGTCCTAATTATCTCTCACCACGACTACAGTGACAGGAGTATTATTAGTGGAATATTATTATGTCTTTCGTCCCTCTTCTTGCAGTGTTGTGGAGTGGGCAGAGCATGGCCTGCCTCAGTGACTTTGGACTTAGCTATGGGACTCGCTTTGTTCAACAGAAAGTTGATAGAGGCTTTATTTGTGCCTTTGCACCATTTGGCATCATCACATGCACTAAGAGCTACTGTGAGAAGAGCATGCTCCCAATCTGTCTCTGGTCCAAAGCTAATATAGAAACCTATGGAACAGACTTGGACTCATCCTGCAGCTTGGAGCCTGGAATCCAGCCTACCCCAGCTGAGTTGCAGCCAACCCACAGGTCCATGAGTGAGAAATGCTTGAAGTGAGAAACACTTTTGGAATAGTTTGTTACACAGCATGAATGCAGCAATAGCTGACTAATACAATCATCTTTTTAGCTAATCTTCTAGTCCATTGTCATACTGCCAGATCTGTGTTTTTAAAACACAAAATGAATCAAATTAGTCACCTCTGAGAAATTTTTGATGGCGCCTTATAGTTCTCAGAATAAAGTCTAAACTCCACAGTATGGCATTCAAAGCTGTTCACAGTTAGACCCCAGATGACCTTGGCATTCTCACTTCCTGCGGTTTTTAAAAAATTTAATTTAATTTATTTTTATTTTATTTAATTTTATTTTTGAGTTGGAGTCTCACTCCATTGCCTAGGCTGGAGTGCAGTAGCACGCTCACGGCACCCCAGTGTCAACCTGCTGGGCTCCAGTGATCCTTCTGTCTCAGTCTTCCAAGTAGCTGGAACCACAGGTGCACGCTACCACATCCGGCTAATTTTTTGATTTATTGTAGAGACGAGGTCTCACATGTTGCCCAGGCTGGTCTCAAACCCACAGGTTCAGGCAATCCTCTCACCTCGGCCTCCCAAAGTGCTGGGATTACAGGCTTGAGCCACTGTACCCAACCTTCCTGCAGTCCTGTGCAGTTCACAAATAAGCCACATGCGATCACATCTGTCCATTTGTTGATTCCATTTTGCCCTGGTCAATTGTTCTTCATTCTTCAAGAACCAACCTATATATTCTATGCTAAATGGAGCTTCCTCTAACCTCCTCCCCAGTCAAAATCAATCATTTAATATATATTTTTGTTAGAGGATTTATCCCAACATGTTGCAGATATTTATATCTGTACACACACACACTACATATTCACATATATATCTATATTCCCAGCTATCATGTGCATTTCCAGAGACTAAGACTGCCCATTCCTGGTGTTCCATTGGCCTGGATAAAACTTAACATGACAGGCAACATCTTGCATAAGTTTCTCCTGCCTAATAGTTTGGCTTCATTTCCTCCCACTCTCCCCTGCACAAACATGTTATCTCTTAGCACTGAAATGCTTTTAGTTCCCTCAAATGCCCGAGGCCTGCGGCTCCCAGACTGTGCACCAAGACCTTCCAGGACATTTAACTCACAGGGGCTTTGAAAGATATTTTAACTTTTTCAGGGAAATACACCAATATTCAACATCTGTCAGCCACCATAGTTCACAATTTTAACACCAGATGACAAGCATTCCTTTCAGTGACATTATCTCTTTGCAAGCTGGATTTTCAAGAGTTGTTATGATAAAAAGTAAATGTCATGTGAAAAATTAATTTGCAATAGGAAAATATGGCCGTGGTGTCCAGTCTGATACAGACACTGACTAGTACTCAACATGTGCACATCTTCCATTAGTATGTCATTGTGGTTACTTAAGAATAAAATTAGTGCCGGGTGCGGTGGCTCAAGCTTGTAATTGCAGCACTTTGGGAGGTCAAGGCGAGAGGATTGCCTAAACTCAAGGGTTCGAGACCAGCCTGGGCAACCTTGTGTCTACAATAAAAACAATTAAAAAAAAAAAAAGTTGTTTCTACAGTAAAAACAATTAAAAAAAAAAAAAAGCTGGGCGTGGTAGCGAGTGCCTGTAGTTCCAGCTACTTGGAAGGATTTCCTGAGCACTGCAGGTTGAGGTTTCAGTGGCCGTGAGTGTGCCACTGTACTCCACCCTGAGCGACAGAGTGAGACTCTGACTCAAAAAAAAAATTAACAACAACAACAGAAAAGAAACACAACAATGCTCATCAAATAGTAAACATTCCTTTGTGGAAAATGTCCCAAAGAAGATATACCGGAATCATCCTTAACTGCTATCTTTCTCTCAGACCTCACTGTGGATCTGTGCAAATCTAGACTCTAACTTCTTGCACCATGGCTACGTCCCTGGTCCAAGTCACCGTGATCTTTCGCCTGACTTGTTCCAACAGTCTCTTGGCAGTTGTCCCTGTTTCCCCTCTGGCCCTTCTTCAGTCTTTTCTCAACTCATCATCCAGAGGGATCTTTTTAAATATAGGTCAGATCAAGTTACTCTACTCAAAACCCTCTGATGGTAGTAAAAGCCAAAATCCATGCTGTGAGTGACAAGGCCCCCATGACAGACCCCTGTTAATGCTCTGGCTTCATCTTCTTGTATCTTCTCACACCACGCATTTTCACTGGCCGAACCCAACACTCAACATACCAGGCACAAAAGTCCCTACTCAGGACTCTTGCACTTGTAGAACCTTCTCTGCCTAGACTCTTTTCCTCCAGACAACCACCAGGAGCCCTCTCACCCCCTTTAGATATCAACGCTAGTATCTCCTTCTCAATGAGGCCTTCCCTGACTGTCCTATCCAAAATCTCAGCCCATCCCCAACTCTTCCCATTCCCCTTCCCTGCTTCAGTTTTCTCCTTTCCATGTATCTTTATCTAACAAACCATGTGTTTCATTTGCCTATCTTGTTTATTGTCTGACTCTACCACTAGAATATACACTCTGGGAGGACAGGGATTTTTGTCCGCTTTATTTATTGCTTTATCCTCATTACCTAGAATGACGTCTAAACAGAAGTGTTGAATGGATGATGAAAAGAAAACTGACATGAAGGAAAAAAACGTATGGCATTGGCACAGAATTAAACAAATAGATCAATGGAGCAGAACAGAAATCCCAGAAACAGACCCCCACGTATTTGAACCCTGGATGTATGGCAACATGTGGCATTACGGATCAATAGGGAAATGACAGACTGTATAAATGGGGCTGGGTTGATGGGGGCAACCATGTGGAAAATAAGGAAATTAGATGCCTAGTTCCAGGTGGAATAAAGGCCTAAAAGTGAAAGCCAGAACTGTAAAGACTTTGAATATAATACTGGAAAATAACTTTATGACCTCAGGGAGAAGAAGTGTTTCTTAAACAAAACACAAAAAAACACTGTCTACAAAGGAAGAGTCAAATTCAGACCTGATAAATTTAAGAGTATCTATTTTCTAAAAGATAAAGAGAGCGAAAAGATAAGTTATAAAATAGGAAAAATATTTTTGAAACACAGATAACTGACACAGGTGTAGGATTAAGAACTCCTACTCAAGAGTAAAACAGGCCAGATGCAGTGGCCCATACTTATAATCCTAGCACTTTGGGAGCAGAGGCAGGATAATTGCTTGAGCCCAGAAGTTTGAGACCAGCCTGGCAACACAGCAAGACCTTGACTCTAAAAAAAAAAAAAAATCACAAAAAAGTTAAAGATTAGTTAGCCACAGTGGTATGTGCCTGTAGTCCTAGCTACTTAGGAGGCTGAGGTGGGAGAATCATTTGAGCCCAGGAGTTCAAGGCTGCAATGAGCTATGATTGTGCCACCTCAGTCCAGCCTGGGTGATAGAGTTACAACCTTGACTTTAAAACTAAACAAAACAAGGGCAACTTCTTCAGGTCCCCTCCCACTGTGGGAGCTTTCTTGTCCTCTCAATAAGTCCTGCTTTAAAAATAAACAAAACAAAAGAGTAAACAATCATTAGAAAATGGGCACAAGACTTAAATAGACATTCACAATAAAAGAAATCCAAATAGTCAATATACACAGAAAGAGGTGTTCAACCTTATTAATAGTAAAAAAAAAAAAAAAATCCACTTTAAAACCACAATGAAATTCCTACCATATTGACAAAAAAATTTTAACCAGCAACACTAAGTGTTGTCACAGATGAAGAACAGGGGGAATGCGCATACACCATTGGTGAGGATATGAAGTGGTACAACCACTTGCAAAATAGTATGGCATTCTCTGGAGACAGACATGGTTCACATCCCAACAGTTCACTCCTGGGTGTATACCTTAAACAATGCATGCTCACCTGCACCAGAATGCCTGTAAAAGAATTATAAAAGTAGTGTTTACAGTAGTCAAATGGGCTTCAACAGTAGACTAAATCAGTGAAAAGCTGTACAGTCCCAGAAATGAAAATGAATTAATTAGGGCTACTCAAAACATCATGGGTGACTCCCAAACATAATCTTGAACACAGAAACAAGGCACAAAACAGATAGATCTCGACACTAAATAATTTAGGAATCACAAATAGGTGGTAAAACATAAAGAAAATCGAGGAAATAGTGGCTACTTCTGGGGGGGAGGAAGAACATTGTAACTGGGAAGGGACAGCTGGAGGACTTCTTGGGGGCTGGCGATGTGCT
This sequence comes from Tarsius wallacei, assembly GCA_963574415.1. NCBI lineage: Eukaryota > Metazoa > Chordata > Mammalia > Primates > Tarsiidae > Tarsius > Tarsius wallacei. The sequence goes on along the minus strand of CAUYQG010239713.1, from coordinate 1,442 downwards.
GTTTCTTGACTTGGATGGTGGTTATGAAATCTTCATTTTGTACTTTTTCTCAAAAACTGTATTTTCTATTCTATGCACTCTCCTGTATGTATGATGTATCTCATGAGAAAGCAAAATTTTAAAAAGAGGAAAGCTCACAAAAGTTTAAGGTCTAAGAAAATACAGTTCTTATAAGAAAATGGAAATATCGGTTCACTTAAAGAGTGAGACGTCACATATGCCTGCGGCGTAGCTTTGTGTTATAAATGATCCTACCATAGTCATTGGGTAAAAATAAGAGAAAGCAATTTGTGAACCTGTTTCAGCAAGTGCTTCAGCCAATATACCAAAATACGCCTATCAGGTGGGATTCATTACTAACAGCCCAAAGGAGTCTCTTAAAATCTTACTTTAAGCTGAAAATTGTATACTAGAGTGGGGTATTAGTGAAAGCAATACAAACTGCAATAACAGATACACACTGTACTCTCAGTGACTGAACACAATGGAATTTTCTTCTGTGCATCAAGCCCCCTGGGAGGCAGGGGGAATGGAGAACACTGGCTTTGCCCCACAACATCATTCCCAAGCATCCTGGATGTTGCCATCCAGTCAGCAAGTGGGAGAATCGAATTGGGAGCCTGTGGTTAGGCCTAGGAGTGGCCACATCACTGCTGCCTGCCTTCCATTGGCCAGAACTCAGTCACACTGCCCCACACGCAAGGAAGCCTGGAAACACAGCTCTTTGCCAGAAGCCATTTTCCTTGTTCTACACGTTGGAAGGGAAACACAGGACTTCACCCAACAGCTGGCCTTCACTGCCACAGTGATACTCGTGATTTTAGGGATTTGTAAATGTTTCAGGATGTATATTTTTTCAAGGTCACAGTACTACCGTACATCAATTATAGCACTTATTATTGTGCATTGCCTGTAGTGCAAACTTCCTAATGATAAGATTGGGTCAATTGTTTTAACAAGTAAATACACACACAAGTCCTAACTCTTCCTCCCATTTTGCAAGATGGCATAGTATACAATGTCTTCTGTGACTTACTTAACAAGGTATCTTGGACTGAAAGTGGTGGCTCAAGCCTGTAATCCCAGCACTTTGGGAGGCCGAGGTGAGGAGATTGCCTGAGCCCACAGGTTCGAGAACAGCCTGGGCAACTTGGCGAGACCTCATCTCTACAATAAATCAAAAAAATTAGCCAGGCGTGGCAGCATGTGCCTGTAGTTCTGGCTACATGGAATGCTGAGGCGGAAGGATTGCCTGAGCCCAGCAGGTCAACACTAGGGTGGCTGTGAGCATGCCACTGCACTCCAGTCTGGGTGACAGAGTATGGCCCAAACTAAAAAAAAAAAAAAAAAAAAAAACAGCAGGTATTGATAACCAGCATGAGGGGTTTTTACCTCAGTAAAGTCCATTTCCCATGTTTTTCCAGGACTTAGTCCCCGGGCCC
>CAUYQG010239707.1:0-29813 GCA_963574415.1 Tarsius wallacei | reverse complement strand
CATCGCAGCCTTGACCTGCTGGGCCTGGCGATCCTTCTGCCTCAGCCTTCCAAGTAGCTGGAACTACAGGCGTGCAGTACCACGCCCGGCTAATTTTTTGATTTTTATTGTAGAAATGAGGTCTCGCCAAGTTGCCCAGGCAGGTCTCGAACCCGCGGGCTCAGGCAATCCACTCACCTCGGCCTCCCAAAGCGCGGGATTACAGGCTGAGCCACCGAGCCCGGCCATTATGGATTATTTCACTAATAACCTTATGTTTGCCTTTGCTCTTAACTTTTTAGTTTATTCATTTTTAAAAATTCACTATGAAATATGTATTGAAATTCCCTCCTTCCTTGTTATGTTGGTTAATTCAATGGACCAATAAAGGCAACAGGGACCCAGATGCTTTTTTATTTTTAATAGATGAGGGTCTTGTTATGTTGCCTAGGCTGGATTTGGACTCCCGGCCTCAAGCAGCCCTCCCACCTCAGCATCTCAAAGTGTTGAGCTTACAGGTGTGCGCCACCATGCCTGGCCTGTCCTGTCTTTCTATTTTGTCATCTTAGCAAGGTGGCCTGCCTGCTTATACTAGCTCCCTTCAGGGTTCCAAGAAGGCTGCCACAGTTCCAGATGTCCCATGCAGAGGACCAAATCCCAAGGGAGAGATAGTTGTTTCTTATAGCTTGTGTCTTTTAAAAGAGAAAAAAAATTATTCTTAAAAGCTCCCCAACAAATTTTGCCTTACCTCTTATTGGTCAGAACATCATTTATTACATGCTTTTTTCCAAAGCAGTCAAGGGAAATGGAATGACCATAGGCTTACCAAATTTTGAACAAAATTGGGGTTTGGTTGGCAAAAAAAAAAAAAAAAAATTAGGGAACTAGGTATGCTCCTAGTATAATACATCTGCCACATAGGCCATTCTAATCAGGCTGCTAGATAAGTGGATTACATGAAATGAATAGAAAGTGCTTCACAAAATAACTAGTACTACATACTCTGTACATATAATAAGGTAGTTACTAGCTGGAATTCTACCTGTTCTATAACTTTTTTGACCACATATGAAAGCTATTAAATAGATTCAACTTTCTCTAAGAAGTTAAGTTGTATGAGATTCTTCATCTTTTAAAAATCTGTGATTTCCAAAGCTAGTCTTTAACCAATTAGAAGGAATGTATTTTTTCAAGCATTATGTTAAGTACTTTGTTATCAATGAAGCACCCCGATATTTTGTATGTGAATACATACAGCCTTGGAACCTTAGTATTTAGCTTGTATATATCATCCCCTTCTTGCCCCACAACCATATCATCCAAGACTCCAGTAGTAAAAAAGTATTATTTCTGGAATAATGAAATCACCAGGTACATTAACCAGTAGCAATTTGGAGTGGACCTTGTAGGGAAAACATTTTTTTCTTTTGGTGTTTTTATTTGCCACCGCAGTGTTCTGCAGTGCCTGTGGGGGAGAGACTGATGACTCATTAGCTCAGATGGTTGCCTGTGCTACCTTTTTGGATTTTTCCTCTTCTACCAAAGAGTTTTTTTTTTTTTTTTTAATCTTTCACAAATACGAGCGGGGGCGGGGGGAGACCCCTATAATTTGTAACTAAAAGAATCTTATTATAAATTGCATTTACTGTTTACCCTACTTTAAAAAAGTAGGAGTCAAAACAGCTAAGGGCAAAATTTCTATATAATCATTGAGTTGATTTTTCTGTGAATGTAGCTATTTAAACCACACTGTTTTCATGAAAACATGTAGTAGGTATTCATTATTTTATTTTTTACATGATTGAGAACAATAACTGTAAATTGTCTTAGGAAGGAGTTACTAAATAGCTTATAAAACTATTTTATAGCATTAAATCATGTCATAGTTTGACCCTTATAACAGAGATTTGGGATATGATTTACTTTCAGTATAATCTAACTTGCAATATAATTTGCTTATTGAACATCAGTGTTTCAGGAGGCTTTTTAAAACTTTAAAAACCTGTGCTTATTCACTTAGAGGCACACGCATTTAAGGGTGAAGCAGAAGATTTTATGAGTTATTTTTATTTTGACTATAATAATAAGGAAAAGCTGTTAACAAATTAGTATGTTGTATGACCTTGCTTATCAAACTGTTATCTGCTTAGCCCTATTCAGTCATCAAGTCTACCTGATGAATAATTTTTATTTTATTTCTGAGGAGGAAGCACTTTCATATTTTTCTTATAAAACTTATTGTATGTGATGAAGTAGAGTGCAAAACTTGTTTGTACTTAAGAAAATGTGCAAGAGCATACAAATAAATTTTCCTGCTTAAAATAGACAGCTATAACTTCCTATTTCTTCTCCAGAATCTGGGGCAGTGGTGATGGGGCTGGAAGCGAGGTCATCCATTTGCTTCAGTGTTTACTTATTTTTCTGCAGTTGGAGTACTTTAGTGAAAAAGTTTGAGAAGTACAACAGGAACCCTTATATCAGTGCTGTGGGAATTACAAATTTTAATATTTTAAAAGAGCCCATTACCTGGACCAATCCTGGAAGTTTCTTGAAGTATTTAACTATTAAGAGGTTGAAGCCTGAAACTCTTGAACCTGGGAAAACACTTGCAGCTTTTTCAGAAAATAGTACTTTAGAAATTAAATACTCTTAAGAGTCAATAACTACTATTGATGGGCATTTGGTTTATGTTGAAGAAGGAGGAAGTTACTTGTAGAAACTAAAGCTCTGGTTGCTTGGGGGATTGTCACGTCAGTTGTTTGACTTCGCCTGAGCTAAGCTATCCTCTGGCTTGCTTTCTAAACTCTTTTGCATTCCCTCTCCTCTTTTACAAAATAAGTAATTACAAGATAACTAAGAACACAGGCCAAAAATTATGGTGGTTCGAGTGTGCATTTAACTTTCAGTTATCCAGAGATTGATTATTCAGTTTGTTAATTATTTGAGTATTTTGGATTCTCCAGAAGTAGATGCCAAGAAAGAGTTTGATGTATCAGATATTTATTAGGGATTGATTCATGTGAAAGGGAAAGAGTTGAAGCAGAGTTGGGCAGAGGAAGTAGTCAAAATGCAGTGTAATTTTCACAAAGCCTTGGCCATCTGGAGTAAGTATTGCTTGTGCGAGTGTCCTACACCAGGCGAGGTGGCTGGGCCTCTATTACTCCTTTTTCTTTCTTTTTTTGAGTTAGAGTCTCAGTCTTTCACAGGCTGGAGCGCAGTGACACACTCACAGCTACCACAGCCTCCACATCAGCCTCCTGAGCCGAGTTGCTGGGACTGTAGGTGCACACGACCACACCTGGCTAATTTTCAAAAATTTTTGTAGAGAGGAGGTCTCACTATGTTGCCTAGGCTGGTCTCAAACTCTGGCCCCAAATCAGTCTCTCGTCTTGGCCTCCCAAAGTGCTAGGATTACAGGTGTGAACCACTATACTCCACCTGTACCTCCACTTTGCTCAGTCATCAAATATAGGCCGCCCTGCAAAGGGTGTGGATGCAGGCAAGGCAACTCTGCATTTGTGGCTGACCCTGAAGGGCTGGCAGCTGTGAATTATCCACTGGTCACACCCCCCTGTCCTTCCTTGAAGGGGAGTCTAGGTACTGCATCTCCATGTCTACTACAAGGATCCCAATTTTTTATCTTCTTTTAGTATCTTACCATTGCCCTTTTGACCATTTTTGTTATTATTGCTTCCAGTGGAAGGACTGTAGGATTATACTGAAGTTATAACAACAAATTTGCTTGCTGTTAAATTTTTTTTTAATTTTAGCAAAAAAACATTTGGTAGAAAAAGATATTTGGCAGATTTGCAGATCTCAGAAAAGAGGAATCCTGAGATCATCTGATTAGTTGCTGTCTTGACATTATATTATATTGTCCTCTGTATCAAATAGGATTATTTAGATGCAAATAATAGAAATCACCCTAGTTAGTTAAGGAAGCAGGAGAGTATTGTACTTAAAGAGCATTGGTTTTGGAGTCAGACTGCTTAGGTTCAAATCCCACCTTTACCGCTTGCTAGTTTTGTGATCTTGGGTAAAGTGACTTTCCATTCTTTAGCTTCCCACTTATTAAATTGAGGTGGCATTAGGGGATATGACTTTATTCAACAACTGTTCACTTAATGCTTATTTTCTTTGCCTAGGCTCTAATTTCTTTGCTCTCTTGAAGCTTACCTTCTAGGAAGGATACTGACAATAAATGGGGAGATTAAGAAGAAAAATTAAATCTTTCAGGTAGCTATAAGTACTATGAAGAAAAGTACTATTGGGAATGACAATAGAAGAAGGGGGACTATTTTGTGGGAGTGCCTCTTGGGGTGGGTATATTTGGAAAGAGACATGAATGAAAAGAAGAAATGAACTCTTGAGAAAAGAACATTCCAGGCAGGGCACAGCAATTATAAAAGATCCATGTTGCTGTAGTGGAGATTGAAATTTAAATATGTTAAAATATCAGAAGTAGACAAAAATGCTCAGTATTTTACACTTTGAAAACTGATATTTTCATTGTCTTATTTTATCTTGAAAGTTGTGGAAAGAGCTGGTTTTGAGATATATTTGCAGCCACTTTTCTGCATATAATGAAGTAGAGAAAGCTAAATTATTCAAAACCATTATATTTTTCTCCTCTTACCATTGACTTAATTTTTTTTTTTTTAATTTTAAAGATGTGGGGTACAATTCAGGATTAGGTATACAAGTGGTCACCTTACAGGTAAAGTTTGGCTTTCCCTTTGGTCCCCACTTTGCCTGGCTTGAGATCAGGTACTCTCATTGGCTTTTTAAAAAGTAGAATCATCTTGGTTACTATATAAGAATATTAATCAGTGAATGCAATTTATGGATCTGGTGATAATTTACCTAAATTATCTTTAGGTAAATTTGTGGAATTATCACTTAGGCTCCCAATTCTCTTATTAGTTTGGTGTCACTGTTCCTAATGTGTAACTACTGTCTTTGGCATAAATTAAATAATATATGCCTTAAAAAGAGTTTAAAACTATAGAATCATCAAAATTCCCATGCTGACTAGGATTTTCTAGGTGACTGATAAACCCACAAGATAGGTTAATCATGGACAAACTCATTTGATTTCCTCTAATCATTGCTCATTTAGTTTTAAAGGGTACATGTGAAAATACTTATTTTAAAAAATTCTGGGTGCAGTGGCTAATGCCTGTAATCCCAGCACTTTCAGAGATGGATGCAAGAGGGTTGCCTGAGTCCAGGGATTTGAGAGCAGCCTTTGCTACTTTGTGAGACCTCATCTCTACAATAAATCAGGTACACACCTGTAGTTCCAATTACTTGGAAGGCTGAGATAGAAGATTTTTCATAGCCTGGCAGATTGAGGCTGGGGTAGCTGTGATCATGCCACTGTACTCTGCCTGGGCAACAGAGTGAGATTTCGGCTCAGAGAAAAAAAAAAATCAGAACAAATACCATTATTCCCTCATGAACTCTATAGAATACCTTCCTGAACTGCAGCAGATTTCAACCATCTGTAGGGAGGCTTTACTGTGTACTCTCATGTCTCCTTGTTCACTTTTCAAGACTCAGCTTAACTACCTTGAAGTCACTCATCCTGCCCAAGTCTAGGTTAGATGCCATTGCTTGATGCTCTTCTAAATCAGCCTGCACCACTTCTGTGAGAGCATATATGTGATTTTACTGGAACTACCTGTTTGTCTCTATTTTTTTAGAGATAGGGTCTTGCTCTGTCACTCAGGCTGGATCACAGTCATAATGATTGTCCTGCCTCAGCCTTTCAAGTAGCTAGGACTACAAGTGTAGCCTTGCTATTTTTTTTTTTTTTTTTTTTGAGTTGGAGTCTCATTCCATCAGTCAGGCTGGAGTACAGTGGCATACTCACGGCCACCCCAATGTTGACTTGCTGGGCTCCAGTGATCCTTCCATCTCAGCCTTCCAAGTAGCCGGAACTACAGGTGCGTGCTACCACACCTGGCTAATTTTTGATTTACTGTAGAAACGAGGTCTCACCAAGTTGCCCGAGCTGGTCTTGAATCCACTCGCCTCGGCCTCCCAAAGTGCTGAGATTACAGACTGAGCCACTGAGCCCAGCCAGCCTAGCTAATTTTTAAACAGTTTTTTTATAGAGACAGGGTTTCACTGTGTTGCCCAGGCTGGTCTCAAATTCCGGGCCTCAAGCAATCCTCCTGCCTCAGCCTACGAAAGTGCTTGAATTACAGGCAAGAAGATTGTTTGAGCTGAGGAGTTCAAGACTAGTCTAGGCAACATAGACCTCATCTCTACAAAAGGATAAACAAATTAGCAGGCATAGTGGTACATGCCTATTGTCCCATCTCCTCAGGAGGCTGAGGTGGGAGGGTTGCCTGCCCAGGAGGACTGTCTATGGTGAGCCATGTCAGTGCTACTGCACTCTATCCTAGGCAATGGAGTGAGACCCAAGCTCAAAAAAAGAAAAAGAGTAACATTAGTAGTCATCAGTATTAGTCTTCTGTTAGACATATTGTTAGGTGCCTCACAACAACCCCATTAGATTTTACAGATGAAACAGATTCAAAAGGATGAAAGAATTTGATTTGCCCAAGGACACAGCTTATACATTCCAACTTTCTCTGTCTGACTCAAAGCTATGGTCTTTGTTTTTCAATAAAAAGAAGCATTCAAAATAGATGAAATAGTACTTTTCAGTACTTACTTATACAACATCTAGAGTATTGTTTTATATTTTGTTTGTACCATTTAAAGGAAATATTGACATCATGAAATACTTCTAGAAAAGGATAGCCTCAGGAGTGAGGGATCTGAAAAGATTATCTGAGAAGATAATTTCAGAGGGACAGTGGAGAGCACTAAAGGTAATTTGTTTGGAGAGGAAACATACTTTGTGTGGCTACAATAGTTGGAAAAAACAAGGCTAGAGAATAGAAGTTACGAGGAAGTAGATTTAGGTTGGATTCAAGACAGGATTTCTAAAAATAGAGTGACTTTTTCAAAATTGAGGGCCTGTTCAAATAGTATTACTGATGATATTTTGGTAAGCATTTTACATTTCACAAGGAACATTTAAACATATTTGTAATTTAATTGTGACTCTAGAGTAGGTGGTATTGCTGTTTTTCAAATGAAGATATTAAGAGATTTTGATTTGTCCAAGATATCCTGTAGCATATTATTGGTAGAACTAGAGTGTGATCCCAAGTCTGCTGACTCAAGATCTCATGCTGTCTCCACTTCAAAAGTCAGATGACCATGTATCATGAATGCTATAGAGGAAATACCTATATTTGAGGAGGAAGTTAGACTGTACAATTGTCAAGTTCTTCTCTTACTTGGAAAATGTTTGATTTTCTGAAAACTGAAATTTGACCTTATTTGCTTGTTCACTACTTCTTTGACAACTTTTTCTAGTCTATTTTCTAACAAAATATGTTTGTCTTTAAATTTTTTTCCCCTGTATTATCTAGTAGTTTCTAGAAAATTTTGTTCTGTCTCTTTATATTCCAGTCTATTGCAAGTCCTATACTTGCTCTTATTCAATGAACTCTTATTCTGCATTTTCAGGAAACCAAAAATCCATATAAATCAATTCCCCTTTTTTTACTTCCTCTCTTGACTTCCCTTCTTTCTATTTAATTTTCCTCCTGAGGACATCAATTCTTTCTAATTCAATTCCATTATTTCCAATTATATGCTACCTTCATCTTTATCAACAATATCTGCTGATAGTCGCTGCCTTATCTCTAATACCATGTCTATGTTCTTGGCACTTTTCTTTCCCCTCTGATCATATTTTGCTCACTTGTAAGACCTCCCATATTTCTGTATGGTTTGAATCTTTGTTTTCACTCTTGACTTTTTTTGAGACTTTATGTTTTTAGAGTGAGTTCTCAGCAATATTGAGTGGAAGGTCCAGAGGTTTTCCTGTATACCCCTGTCCCAATACATGCATAGCCTCCCTTATTTTCAACAGTACCCAACAGAGTGGTACATTTGTTAGAATTAATGAATCTACATTGACATATCAATATAATCTAAAGTCCATAGTTGACAGTAGGATTCATTCATTGTTTCTTTCTTTTTCTTTTTCTTCTTTTTTTTTTTTTTTTGAGTAGGAGTCTCACTCTGTTGCCCAGGCTAGAGTGCAGTGTCACTCTCATGGCCACTGCAGTCTCAATCTGCTATGCTGAGGCAATCTTTCTGCTTCAGCCTTCCAAGTAGCTGGAACTACAGGCATGTGCTACCATGCCTGGCTAATTTTTTGATTCATTGTATAGACAAGGTCTTGCCAAGTTGCCCAGGGTGGTCTTGAACTGCTGGGCTCAGGTAATCCTCTCACCTCCACCTTCCAAAGTGCTGGGATTACAGGCGTGAGCCACCGCACCTGACTAGGATTCATTCTCCTTGTGCATTCAGTGGGTTTGGGCAAATGTTTAATGTTCTACCGTTATAGTATAACACAGTTCCATTGTCCTCTTGTGTTTTGCCTATCTGTCTCTCCCCCATGACCTCCAGTAGCCTCTTATTTTTTTACTGTTTCCATAGTGTGCCTTTTTTTCTTTAATCACACATTTCTTCTCTAGTAGGGTTGTCCAAAATCCATCTTCTGATAGCACTAAGTTAATCAAACCAGAACTTCACTGTTAATTAGTTCATTGTTAATACTTCTTCCCCTTTCTTTTATATCTTGACTAGTAGATTAGAAATTATGTTACAAGGAATATATGGTAATCTTTTGATGGTTCCAAAAAGATGAAAAACACTCCTCAATCCTTCCTCAATTAATCCCCAAGGCCCTGGGCTTGGTTTTCCTCTCTTTCTGTGTTCTTTCTCACTCAACCCAGCCTAAAAATTTACTTTCCGGCTATCTGTTCACTATACTTCATCCATATTCGTCTACATTTCTCCTCCCAAGTTAGAATCAGTTTCTCCTCTGCTCCCAATGTGTTGTTTGTACCTCAGTTGAGCTTTTAGGTCATTTTTCTTTACTGTGCAGTTGTTTAAGGCCAACAAAAGCCCCTTTAGGATAGTCATGTGTTTTAGTCACAACTCTTATTCCCTGTGCTTAACATAGTGCCTTTCCCTTGGTAGGAGCTCAGTAAACATTGAATACATTGAAATCCATGAGCAGTCAAGCCTTGCCTATTTCCAGAGCCTTTTCAACTTCTTATCTTGCCTGCATTTCCTCCCCAACTTTAACCTTTAAGGTAATTGAGTACCATTCTTCTCATACAGTTCTTGCTCAATCTTCAGTGATTTCTCTTTTGTTCATGGGATAAAGTCCACTTGTTATTGTGGCATTCAATTCAAGACTCACAAATTAGTCTGTATACCTTGGCATCCTAATTTCTCACTGTTGTCCTAATAAACCTTTTATACCAGGCTGGGTGGTCTGTTCACTATTCTTGAATATTTTATCTCCATTCTTTTATTGCTCGCCCTTGTGTCTTTGCTACCCTTTCTTTTCTAGTTTTTGCATTCTATCTGACCTTCAAGATGTCTTCTCTAAACATTCCAATCTTTTAACTTTTAGTAAATAAGGGTATATTTCTATGAGTCTTCCTGGTTGTTTTGGGTTATTATTTAGCCTTTCGTAGGTACATGGACTTAGTCTCCCTTATTAAATTGGCAATAATTATTGTTAGATCAGGAGTCAAAAATGAACTTTCTACTTTGAGATCTGTTACCAATTTTCTATTTGGACTTGGTTAGTTCATTCATTGAGTTTTTCAGATTATACATCTATCTATAAAACAAGAGGTTGAAATGAATTTCTTAAATCTTCTGTGTTTTTTACTAAAAAAGAGAAAAGGGAAAACACTCCCAGTTAAATTTTAAAGATAAAGACATTTTACATGTAAAATATATAGTTTTTCACCATAGCACATATAGTGCTATGGTGAAAAATAAAGCAGGAAAAGAGGGATGGAGGATCTTTCCCTTATAAACAGATCTGTAGAGAAACCTCACAGAGGTGACATTTGAGTAAAGACCTGAGGAAAGTGTAGGAGCCGATGCCTGGGAGAAGAGCACCCCAGGCAAAGGGAACAACCTATACAGAGGCCCTGAGGTAGAATGTGCCTATGTTTTTGAAAAAATGGCAGAGTTCACTGTGTATATGCAGAATGATTAAGTGGAAGAGTAGTTGGAGAGCAAGTCAGAGAGGTCGTTGAGAAGGGGTCTGTTGTAGGACTGGATGAGTCATTGGAAAGACTCTGTTTTTGGTGAACTCCTTGATGTTTCCTATGGCATACCTTACCTAGAGATATCATTCAATTATTGTAATATATAACCATAATGCATCCAGGAATTAGGTACTTTTAACTAAATTTCAAGAATTTTATGCTATTTTTTACTTTGAAGAGGTATAATAATAACTCAAGAATACACCAAAGATGAGAGTTGACTACCTATATTGAGTCTTTTGCTAGAGTTTATAACTTAATTTTTTTTCTTTTACCATAGGTAAATTAACATGATGGATTTTTCCAAGCTACCCAAAATACTTGATGAAGATAAAGAAAGCACATTTGGTTACGTGCATGGGGTCTCAGGGCCTGGTAAGTAATATTTTATAATCTCAAGAGTAAGGATTCCTAACTTTGATGAATGTCTTCAAAGTATTTTAGGTAGAAATACACAAGTTTCTGTTTACCTGTATAAATCCTTTTGATCCTTAAGAGATTTCATAGGGGCTATAAGACTTACGTAATATTGTTATCATAAGAGCTCATCTAGCATTGATTATATAGATTTGATAATTATTCAGAGGCTACTTTGCAATCTTTATATTTATGTTAAGTAAATGTATGATCAGTGTTTAGAGTTTTACCTATATGTCTTAATATTTTTGTTAAATATAAAGTTAAAAACTATGAAGTTTATAGCTTTTAACATGTAATACCTTGCATTTAATAGGCATTCAATTTGCTTTGAACTTTTTTTTTGAACTAATTGTCTTCAGAGCATTTCTCAGAAATGTCAACTTTTATTTTTTACCTTTATACATGTTTCTGAATGGTTATTTCAGGTGTTACATAACTAGCTATGGTTTTGGTACCAGAAATCTTATGGTCTGATATTGATATTAGAAAGCAATTTTAAACTTTATGTTCTTTCTCCCAAAATTGGGGTATTGCTTTTTAAATAGTAATCTCATTCCAGTATTCATTTTATTATTGAACACTCCCACTGCAAAAAGTGATTGTTTCCCTAAGTAAAACCCGTTTATTGATTTATTAACCTTAGTGCCATGGAAATTCATTTTTTCTTTTTCTTTTTTTTAAATAAACCTTATGCTTTAATCTTTTTCTTGTCTAGCCGTAATGGAGGTGATAACATTTTTTTGGTGTTTATGAAAATGAGAACTTTCATTTACCTTTTTCTCCCCAAAACTTGATGTGTGAACTTGAACTCATTGGCGAATAATAAAAAGGTTATATAATTCACTGTTTTTAATCTCTTGCCATGAAGAGAAACAGTTATTTCTTCAATGCTCACAAGGGTCTTTAGGACAGATAGGCTAAACCCATTAACTTTTAGACAAAAAGCAAGAACAACATCAAAGAATTTGATACCCTGCAAAATATGTAGTGAACTGCTCCTGGAACCAACTTTTAATTCTTATGTACTTAATAAGATAATAGAGAAATGACATCCTTTTTGGCTTGTCAATATGATTTTACGATGTCATTATATCTGGCATTTCAGTGCATCTTAATTGTTCTTAAATAGTAGGTATAGAGGTAAACATTTATGGAATGAATAAATCTTCATTATTCTAACACAGGTTAACTAAATATTAATACTTTAGTAGTTTCCACTGAATTATTACCTATTACATAGTTCTAGTCAGTTGTATCAGAAGGCTAAATATTAAAAACAGATTTAGGTCAGGCATGATGGCTCAAGTCTATAACCCCAGCACTTTGGGAAGCTGAGGCAGGAGGATCGCTTGAGCCCAGGTGTTCAAGGCCAGCCTAAGCAACATAGAAAGACCCTGTCTCCACAAAAAAATTTAAAAATTAGCAGGGTACAGTGGCATGTGCCTGAAGTCCCAGCTACTCTGGTGGCTGAGGCAGGAGTATCCCCTGAGCCCAGAAGGTCAAGGCTGCAGTGATCTATGATCTTGCCACTGTACTCTGGCCTGGGCAACAGAGTGAAACCTCGAATAAAAAAAAATTTTTAAAAAGACTTATTCTTACATATATCTAAAAATATGGCAATCTTCTTTCCCTGCCAGAAAAGTAATTTCTGCTTACTAGACAACATGGTCCAAAATATTAAATTCAAATACTGTTTCAGAATTTATATAAGGGTTCTTAGGATGTTACCCAGTGGTGGTGACTGATTGTAAATATCCTTATGGTCTATGAAAAAATTTTCATAGAAACTTTTTTGTGTGTGTTGGAGTCTCACTCCATCGCCCAGGCTGGAGGGAGTGCAGTGGCACGCTCACGGTCACTCCAGTGTCGACCTGCTGAGCTCCTGCGATCCTTCTGCCTCAGTCTTCCAAGTAGCAGGAACTACAGGCACTCACTACCACGCTTGGCTAATTTCTTTGTTTATTCTAGAGACGAGGTCTCACCATGTTGCCCAGGCTGGTCTCAAACCCGTGGGCTCAGGCAATCCTCTCGCCTCAACCTCACAATGTGCTGGGATTACAGGCTTGAGCCAATGTGCCCGGCCCCATAGAAACTCTTTTGATGCATGTGTAGATGCATGTGTAAGTTCTTCTAGGTAGAGCTATCATTAATTTATCAGTAGTTCCATGTACCAGAATAATTTTTTTTTTTTTTGAGTTGGTGTCTCACTCTGTCACCCAGGCTGGAGTGCAGTGGTACTCTCACGGCCACTGCAGCCTCGACCTGCTGTGCTCCTGTGATCCTTCTGCCTCAGCCTTCCAAGTAGCTGGAACCACAGGTGTGCGCCACCATTCCCAGCTAGTTTTTTTTATTTATTGTAGAGATGAGGTCTCGCCATGTTGCCCAGGTTGGTCTTGAACACGTGGACTCAGGCATTCCTCTTGCCTCCACCTCCCAAAGTGCTGGAATTACAGGCATGAGCCACCGTGCCTGGCTCAGAATAATTTTTAAAAACATGACTATAGATTATTAGAAAGTAAAAATATTTCTTTGGGTATTATCTCTCATGGTAACAGCATAGCAAACTGATAATTTCATGGTATTCTACCATACTGTGAGCTAAACCTTTTATTCTAATTTTTAGTTTTTAAAGTTTTTTTATTATTCCAAAAATCTTCATTCTGTATATGATAGCAACCCCCAGAATGTGCCTCAATGCTACCAGGTAAGTTTGCCATACAGAATTTCAAACGTTTGAAAATAGTTTTTCTGTATGTTATGTAAATAAGTAATCTTTAGTCTAACCAATTTATTTTGTTTACCTCTTTATATCATACACGAAAAATACATCTTTATGTGAAACTACAAGTATGTTCCATGGCAGTTTTAAAAAATCTTTCTTATGAATATGAGAGAGGCATGTTATTGCATTCATTGGATGTTTTAATTGTTTGCAACTATCCACAAATCACTAGAGTCTTAAGTTATCATAACAGTCTTTTGTTCTCTTCAGTGGTTACTGCCTGTGACATGGCAGGTGCTGCCATGTATGAGCTGGTGAGAGTGGGCCACAGTGAGTTGGTTGGAGAGATTATTCGACTAGAGGGTGACATGGCTACTATCCAAGTGTATGAAGAAACTTGTATCCTTTTTGGTTCAATTTTCTGCCACTTTCTATATGTCAGAATTTAAGGATTGAAGCCAAAGGTAGAAACAACATAAACCAATGACATTAGAAGCATGAAATGCTGGTGTTATGAAGAGACCTGATTTCTACAGGAGTATATTGAGAAAGGGAGAAAGGTACTACGAAGTAGTGCTCATATTCTAAGAAGTTGGTATTACCTTCTGAACGTTCATTCCTTTTATTGTTTCAGTAGTTTAAAAACTTCAGGGAGAATCAATTGTAATAATTCTTCAGAGGGACACATACTGTAGAAGAAAGCACAAACAGAGTAACAGTATTGATTTGTGTTTTTAAAATTCTTCAATCGTAATTTCAGTTTAAAATAGTAAATTGGCCGGACACAGTTCATTCCTATAATCCCAGGACTTTGAGAGGTCAAGGCAGGAGGATCGCTTGAGCCCAGGGATTTGAGGCTGCAGTACACTCTAGCCTAGGCAACACAGTGAGACTCTGCCTCTAAATCAATCAATCAATCATAGTAAATCTATAATTAAAGCAGTCACCACTCTTTAATGAATAACCCTGAATGACTTGTTACATTACAGCTTTAGAACTAGGACATCTTTACTATTGTTTGGTTATTATAAATTTGGCTTTTAAACATGATATTTATTTTCATTTTCTGTGGAAAATGAAGAAATAAAGGGTTAGGCCTTGTGAAGAGAAGTCACTTTTTTAGGGGCTCATGTATATCTTTTGCTTAGATTAGTTCTCAAGATCGGCATTAACTATTTGGGTATTTAATAAAGATGTATCTGGTACAACTTTTTTGCCATTCTAAAACACATGCTTGCAGGTAACTAGTCTCTCTGTAGTACTGGGTGCTAATTTAAAACAAAATCTGAAATTTTAAAAATAAAATTAGAAGTCCTTGTAGCTATGAAATCATGACTAATCAAAAATAATTTTTTCTTTTACCTTTTAATTAATCTTTTACATGGTTTGAAGATTTAAAATAAATGAAAATGTATACAGTCACAAGCTTCTCTACTTTTGTTTTCTTGTATCTGGCC
This sequence comes from Tarsius wallacei, assembly GCA_963574415.1. Lineage (NCBI taxonomy): Eukaryota > Metazoa > Chordata > Mammalia > Primates > Tarsiidae > Tarsius > Tarsius wallacei. The sequence continues at coordinate 15,063 of CAUYQG010239707.1, read as the reverse complement.
AGTTATCAAAACACACACACATATGTAAACACATGCAACCACTTGATTAGTTATGTATCCTTCTAGTTTCTTAATTACATATACGAGTAAACATAAACATTTGTATATTTCTTTCCTTTTCCCCCTCCACAAGATAGCATATTGCATGCATTTTCTGCACCTTGCTTTTTTCACTTAAAAATAAATGTAAGGTAGAGGATATGTGATAAATATAGTAAAATGTTAAGGGTAGACTCTAGATAGTAGAGATAGGAAACTCACTGTAAAATTCTTTCAACTTTTCTGTAGTTTTGAAAATTTTCATAATCAAATATTAGAAATGAAAATGCATATTTTAGGGATTTTTATATAACAATTCATAGACATTTATATTCTTTTTTTCACAGCTGTGTAGAATTCTGTTATATAGATTTACCATTATTTATTTATTAATCTCTTAATAATAGAAATTTTGGTTTCTAGACTTTTGCTGTTATAAACCATGCTGCCGTGTAACTATAGTATGAATTCACATGTTGGATTCCTAGATCAAGGCTTATCCATTTTTAGTTGTTTTTTTTTTTTAAATAGATACTAGGAGGTGAGTGCAGTGGCTCACACCTATAATCCCAGCATTTTGGGTGTCCAAGCTGGAAGAATTGCTTGAACCCAGGAGTACAAGGCTAGCCTGGGCAACATAGCAAGACCTCATTTCTACAGAAGAAAGGAAGTAAGGGAGGGAGGGGAGTGGAGGGGAAGGAAGAAGGAAGGAAGGAAGGAAAGAAAGAAAGAAAGCCAGACCTGGTAGCATGTGTCTATAGTCTCACCTATTTGGGAGGCTGAGGCAAAAGTATCACCTGAGCCCAGGAGGTTGAGGCTGCAGTGAGCCGTGATTGTGCCACTGCACTCCAGCCTGGGTGACAGAGTGAGACCCTGACTCAAGCAAAGAAAAAAAAAAGAGAGAGAGAGAGACAGAAAGATAGAGAGAGACTGGTCTTGCTATGTTACCCAGGCTAGTGTTGAACTCCTAGACTCAAGCAGTCCTCCTGCCATGCCTTACAAATTGCTGAGGTTTCAGGCATGAGCTACCACATCTTGCCCATTTTTAATTTTTATAAATATTGCTAAATTACTCTCAGTAAAAGTTGTACTGCTTTTATTCTTATCAAGAAATATGTGGAAACAAAGCAAATTTAACATGCTTATTTTCAGATTTTATTATTTTCCTTTTCAAAATAGCAGTTTCAAAATAGCTTAGCAGTTGCTAAGCTAAAAAGCAAGTATCATGTGAAAATCAAGACAGAGCAAGTGTCCAGTCTGATTGCAAGATTAGAAAATTGTCCAGCGCCCAACAGTCATATTTATTTCATTCATAAGAATTGTGGCTATTTGGGACTGAAATTAATGTTCTGGTTTTTTTCAACTTATACATACTATTTTTTCAACTTGCTACTCACTTGTTAGGACATATACACATATTAAGTTGTTTGGATATAACTATTAAATAAATGGAATTATTAGATATATCATTTGTTCTAGGATACTGAAAAAATTACTGAAACACTAAGGATGCTGTGAACTGAGAAAGCATAACCTCTGTTTTAGCTTCTTGAGTCATTTTCCTGTCAAACTGTGATATTTCCTGTTAATAGTATCTTTAAACTTTCATAGTGAGTTTTCCTTAGCTACTGTTTTTAGCTGGTGTGTCTGTTGGAGATCCTGTACTTCGCACTGGTAAACCCCTCTCAGTAGAGCTTGGTCCTGGCATTATGGGAGCCATTTTTGATGGTATTCAAAGGCCTTTGTCGGATATCAGCAATCAGACCCAAAGCATCTACATCCCTAGAGGAGTAAATGTGTCTGCTCTTAGCAGAGATATCAAATGGGATTTTACACCTTGCAAAAACCTTCGGGTATGTCTGTGTAACCAAGAATTTCTAAAGTTGTTGAAAGAATGTGAAATGAATGTTTAGTGAACTGTTTTGTGCTCTTAGTCCAAATAAAAAGAGACCACCGAAGCATAGTTTAAATTTTTCCTTAAATCCGCTAGTAAGATTATGGAACCATTATGTTGTATAGATAAGTGAGGCAAATTATTTAAATTATAGTAGTAGGGGTGAGTCTCCTTGATGTTTAGTTGAACATTAAACAGCGAATACATTTCTTCTCTAGGTTGGTGGTCATATCACTGGTGGAGATATTTATGGAATTGTCAACGAGAACTCACTCATCAGACACAAAATCATGTTACCGCCACGAAACAGAGGAACTGTAACTTACATTGCTCCACCTGGGAATTATGATACCTCTGTAAGTATCATTTCAACTTTATCCCACAGAATAGCACTATTTACATATAACAGTTACCCAGTTTTAGTCCCCTAAATAATTAAATAATTGAAATTTGATATATAGGTTTTGAGTAACTCCCATAATTATTTTTTAAGGGATTGTTTTTTGTTTTTAGCTTGGACTTGGGAACACGAAAAGCAGAACACATTGTTTCTTTTTTAGTATTAAGAAATATAACATTTTTCTACCTTCTTAACTGATCCTACATTTATTTAAAGCCCTGGTATTTTAGGCATAAAGTAGACTATGATTTTAATTGTCAATTTGTATTCATATAATAATTGTACAATGGATTATGTGAATTCTTATTTTGAATGATCCATTTAAAATGTAGTCTTTTAATGTTATTTATAGTCACATATTATCAATACAGTAGACCCATAATGACCTTTACGGGTATGAAGATGACTTTATTGAGAAGACCGTTATAGCATATAATTTTCTCCTGATAACATGTAATGAGATAGAACAATTTTTTAATCATTTCACAAGTATTGGGGGGGGACAAAAACAAAAACAAAAAACTGGAATTATCTTTGGAGGGTGGGCCTCTTGTGGTAAACTCAGAATTTGTTCCTCTGGATCAAACAGTCAACCTAAGTTTTGAGAAGGTTGTGTCACGATTTGCGGAAGAAACATCCCAAGCTGTGGCAAACAGGTGACTGGTTCTTCCACCATGACAGCATCCACACTGCACTGAGTGTTCAGCAGTTTTTGACTTAAACTGCATGACCCCATGCCCTGCCCTCCCTCTTCACCCAATCTCACCCTGAGCAACACCCCTCTCCATCAGTGAAGAAAAATCCTCAAAGGGAAACATTTTGCTGATATGGAAGAGGTGAAACAAAAAGTGGCAGTAGCACTAAAAAGCATCAACATTGACGAATTCAGAAACTGTTTTAAACAGTGGAAAAAGCAGCCTGATAGGTGTATTGCATCAAATGAGGAATACTTTGAAAGTGACTAAAGTTAAAACATGTAAGAATAAATACATAATTTTTTATAAATAAATTCTGGGTTGTCTTGGGTCCCTCCTCATATGAGGCTATGTTCTAACAGCGGTCCCCCACCTTTTTGCCATCAGGGACCAATTTCGTGGAAGACAGTTTTTCCACAGATGGGGGGGTGGGAGGAATGTGCAGTCCAACCTCCCTATTAATGTTAATCTGTATTTGCAGAGTGGCTGCAGCAGCCCCAGTGCTAACATCACCACTTCAGCTCTACCTCAGACAATCAGGCATTAGATTCTCATAGAAGTGTGCAGCCTAGATTCCTTTTATGCCCAGTTCATAACAGGTTTGGGCTCCTATGAGAATCTAATGCTGCTGCTGATCTGACAGTAGGTGGAGCTCAGGCGGTAATGCCAGCGATGGGGAGCAGCTGTAAATACAGATGAAGCTTCTCTTGCCTGCTTTGTGGCCTAGTTCCTAACAGGCCACAGACCGATAACCTGCTCTGTAACATATAAAGAATAAGAGTTGAGTTCAGATTGGGATTCTGGGCAATTAGCTAGTCTCACTAGCTTAGTGACTCACTCCAAATGGAGGAACCATGCTAAAGCAGACAGTTCAAAATCATGCATAAACAAAATTACAGATTTCTATAGAGCCCTGGACTTTGGAGTTTGTGAATAGTTGAAACCATCTGTTGTTCACAAATGTTAGCACATATTACTCCTTTTTTTTTTTTTTTGAGTTGGTATCTCACTCTTTCGCCCAGGCTGGAAGGCAGTGGCCACCCCAGCATCGACCTGCTGGGCTCCAGTGATCCTTCCGACTCAGCCTTCCAAGTAGCCGGAACTACAGGTGTGCACTACCATGACTAGCTAATTTTTTTGATTTATTGTGGAGACGAGGTCTCACCAAGTTGCCTGGGCTGGTCTCGAACCCACGGGCTCAGGCAATCCTCTCACCTTGGCCTCCCAAAATGCTAAGATTACAGGCTCAGCCACCAAGCTCGGCCTCTTCTTTTTTGCATTTATAAATATTTAATTAAATATTCTAAAATATTCAATTAAACATTTTAGAGTCTTTAACAAATAGGTATTTTTCATTAAAGCAGTATAAAATCATGATAAAGTAAACAGAGCAGAGAATGGGAAATAAACTCTGAAAGCTTTCACTTATCCCCCATTCCAGTCCCAAGAGTGTCTTGTGTATCCTTTACGACTTCTCCTTGTGTACTCACATATAATTCATTCAGTGCTTCCTCTGTTGCTTGATATACTCCTTTCTGAAAAAGTTTTAAACTTGTTTTTAGTTGTTAAAAAGGTAATAAATGTACCTGGTTAAAAAAACAGTTAGGACCGTATATAAAGATTCAGGATAAAACTGTACACGTCTTCCTTCTCACTTATATGTACCACCTTTCTAACCCAAGAGGATCTTGTGGTTACTTTGATTTTGATTATACGTAAAATCCTGCTATTTTTTTTAATAGGATGTTGTCTTGGAGCTTGAATTTGAGGGTGTAAAGGAGAAGTTCAGCATGGTCCAAGTATGGCCTGTACGTCAAGTTCGACCTGTCACGGAGAAGCTGCCGGCCAATCATCCTCTGTTGACTGGCCAGAGAGTCCTTGATGCCCTATTTCCGTAAGTCTGAGATGTATCCCACAGTTTTTTCTGAGTTGTTGCTTGTGCTTATCATTTCATTATCTTTATAAATAAAGGTTTTAAGTTTTAATACTATGATAAATTTTATCTAGAATGGTGAATTAGTTAAATATATTTATCTATTACCAATACTTATTGTAGAGTGAAACCACTGAGGATTTATTTTTTTCACAGTTGTTAACAGAAAACATTATTTCTAAAACTTTCTGAAAAAATAAAATTTTCGGAAGAAAATCTGTATCAAAACCATATAACTATCTCTCTTAGGTTATTCTAGAATTTGTAGATTGGTGTCACTATAAATTGATGATTTCTAAAATCATCTTAGCTCCGTATGCTGCCAAGCACTCTTTCTTAATTTGTAGTTTGTTCCTTTCCATTTTCTTCGACTGCTTAAAAACCATCTCCTTTCTCTTTTAAGTTTCAGGCTTCATCATATCCTGTTTTACTTTCAATAATGACTTCATCATTTAATTCACAGGAAAGATTGAAGCTGTGAAGTGGCAATTCTCTCAACCTCTGACCACCAAACAAACCTATTTATGTCCCAGTCTTAATATAATTTCTTGACCTACAGACTTGTTCTCTTGGTTATTCCCACTATTACTCCCTCATTAAGATCTCCGTCTTTTAGCTCTTCATTCTTAGTCAGCATATTTTTCACTATCCAGTTTAGACTTCATAGTTTATCATTTTTATGAATATTTGCCAATATAATAAATATTCTTGTTACTTTGTGTTCTATCACACACCTGACGGAATCCCAGCTATGAATCAGTCCTGCTGTCTCCTTCTTCTAAATCTTCGTGGAGGCTGCTGAAATAATCAGTTCGAATTGGTATTTGACTTTACTACTATATAGCAATCCTGCGTTTCCCTAGTTATTATTCTTTCCTATTATCAACAGTTATTTCATACCACTCCATTAGCCTCAGATCTTCAACTCTACCCTTCTTTCCTCTTCTTTCTCAGGAAATTGTCTTGCTAGGTCCTTCACAGAGAAATAAGAGGCCATGAGATTTGGAACTCCTTCAGCTTCCTACTTCTAGACTCATTTAACATACATTCCCATTCATCCCTTCTTCTTTTCTTTCATGAACTTATTCCACGTCATGTCTCCTCAAGGACCTCCATATATTATCTTCCTTCTGTTTCCCATCTAAGAGAAAAAAACCCCCAAAAACTACCCTCTTCCCTTTCTCCCTTTCCTCCTACCATTACTTTTCTCCTTCTCTTCATAGCCAAACCTCTTAAAGTAATAAATTTATCTCCACTTCTCCTATTCTAATTCACTGTACTCTGCCCTTGGCTTTACCACTCCCTTTGCTAGTCTTACTAATACATCAGTCACTCTCATACTTATCAAATCAAGAAATTAGTTTTAGTATTTTCCTTATCCCTATAGCTTTGAATATTGCTCTCCACTTCTTCCTTGAAACATCCTGATTTTTTGTCCTTCCCATTAGCTTCTGTTCACAAGTTAGAGCCTCTGTTACTGGAGTCTTCGTTATAGGCTCTTTTTCCTGTAAATTTGGTATTTCTTAGGGTTTTTTCTTCTTCTAAGGCCTCTTCTTTCCTTATTCTGTGTCTTAACCTCTCTATGGATGACTTCATCACTTTCCTGACTTAAATATTTATCTATATATAATGACTCTTAGATCGGTATCTTTATCCCAAATGTCTTCTGAGCTCCAGACTCATACATCCACTTCTGATTAAACCTTTACTTCTGAATATCCTACAAGTGCCTCAAAGTCAGCATGCTCAAAACTGAAATAATCATCTTAATCAGCACTCCTTGCTTTGGAACTTGCTCATCTTTCTTTGTTGCCTCTTTAAAATATCATTATCATCCTTCCAATGGATGCTCAAATCTGACTTCTCTCCAGGATTGTTATTACTCTCCTACATCTAATTGTTAACAAGTGCTTTTATTCTAGTCTCTAAATATTTTTTGCCTACATGTTTATTCCCTACTCTATAACTCTAATTAATGTACTCTCCCTAACTCCTGCAATAATCACATTTAATCAGACTTCTGTCTTCACTCTTGCTTTCTTTCTAAATGGTTGTCAATACGAAGTATTGGCCTTTCTAAAGCACATACCTGATCCTGTTTTGCTCAATACTCTTAGGGTGCTTTTTATTGCTCTTAAAACAAATACATGATCCTTAACTCCTTACAAAGCCACCCATGATCTGGCCATTTCTTAATTTCCAGTATTATCTTAGCCGCTTGACTGCCCAACTACTTTTGTGTCACCATCTTCCAGACATTTTGAAGGACTTCTAATTCCTCAAACAATGGCCTCTCTGGTCCCTGGCCCTTTAGAAATGCTGTTCCCTCTGCTTAGAATATTATTTCACTTTAGGAAAATTTTAATTTCCTTTCAAGTCTAACTTAATTTCAGAAAGAATTTTCTAACTCTATTCCAATCTAGTGTCAGACTTTGCACCCCTTCCTGTGTACTCCATCAGCACCATGGATGTTTTCTATGATAGCACTTTTCACACTGGGTTGCTAAATTTTCAAACTCTCCAGTCCTGCCCCACCCCAGGTTAAAAGTGATTTGACAGAGGTATATTGAGCCATAGGAGAAATGTGACATGCCTTCTTAGTCTGTTAAATATACTGAATGGTTTGGAGGGGAAACATTTTAATGCATATCAGTTTTATGTTGAAAAAAGTAGGTTATGATTAAGGATGCAATGTTTCTGTGAGTTTTTATGACAACACACAATATAACAGAGAAATTTCCCTTAGCGTTACATCCATTTCTCCTGCCCAGGCCCTCCCCCACCATAAACACTGTGCAAATGCACACATGCATGTGTGTGCGTGCACACACACACTCTCACACTTGCACCTCACACTCCTCTTCCCCAAAAGGGTATTTCACTCTCCATTGCTACTTTTTAGGGAAAGTTTGAAAGTAACTGCTAAGTGGTACTGTCATCACTAGTTGACTCTCCAGTTTATACCACTGGAATCTGAGTTTTGTGAATACAGAAACATGCTATCTTATTTACTGTTTGTTGTCTCTCCAGCATTTCCAAACACAGTTTTAAGTACTCAGGAAGTGCTCAGTAAATAGTTATTGAACAAGTAAAAGGGAGGTGACTTAACACTTTGACTAAAAGCTCTTTGTTCATTAAACTTTATAGCAAAATACAGATTTTTTAACTTATTTTTTTTGCCATCACTTTCTTTTTTTTTTTTTTTTGAGTGGGAGTCTCACTTTGTCACCCAGGCTGTAGTGCAGTGGCACACTCACAGCCATTCCAACATCGACCTGATGGATTCTGGCGATCCTTCTACCTCAACCTTCCAAGTAGCCGGAACTACAGGCACACACTACCACGCCTGGCTAATTTTTTATTTATTGCAGAGATGAGGTCTCGCCAATTTGCCCAGGCTGGTCTTGAACCCACGGGCTCAGGCAATCCACTCACCTCGGCCTCCCCAAGTGCTGGGATTACAGGCTGAGCCACTGATCTCAGCCGCAAAGACAACTTTCAAAAGTTGTTCATATTTTTCTTTTAGTTTTAATTTCTGTATTGCCTTTTCTTTAGCTAATTTATACAAGCATTCAGAATATCATCGTCTTAGTATTCTCATATCCCTCTTCCCTGCCTTACAGAATAGGCTTTTACTTTTCAGCTATTAAATATGATAGAGATGATTAATCATAATAAAGGTATATACTATTATAGGTACAAGCTAAGGGAGCAATTATATCTATATCTGTATGTTTTTGTATGTATATATAGATAAAAATTTTGAGTGCTTTTTTTCTTTAACTTGTCTTTTTGTGTTACTTACCTGTTTTATTTATTAGCATTTATTGTATTATATAGGAAGTAGTCCACACTTTGTTTTCTTTGTTTAGATGTGTACAGGGAGGAACAACAGCTATCCCTGGAGCTTTTGGCTGTGGAAAGACAGTGATATCACAGTCTCTATCCAAGTATTCCAACAGTGATGTGATCATCTATGTAGGGTGTGGTGAAAGAGGAAATGAGATGTCTGAAGTTCTCAGGGACTTCCCAGAGGTCTGTATGTTGAAAACTGCAAATAATATTCTAGAGAAGATGCTACTAATTGATGTTCATTGTCAATTAATACATCTTTGTGTTATGTTCTGGAACAATGCTCTCACTCGTCAAGAATCTTTTTAAAAATTTTAAAATTATATTAGATTAATTTTTGTATTTTATATTCAAGGAAAAGACTGAATTCTTCAAAGTTGAGTACTTGAAAGTTTATTTTTGTGGTCTGGTGGTTTTCACTTATTGGAAGAAAGAAAACAGAAAAAACATTTACAGTGGGACCTTTACATAGACCTTATGATCTGCTTGGTTACTATAGTAATATTTCTTCTTTTATAAATTAGTTATTTCTGTCTTCTTCACAGTACTGTGGAGCAGGGAAGAGAGGTTGGTGTGACGGGAAATATTACTTTGGGAACACTGATTATAAGAGGGATTAATATGGGCAAGTTGCAAAAAATACTAAAATGTTATCTTTAGAAACTGGAGACTCTCTAACAGATTTTTTTTTTTCACCTCTAGCTCACAATGGAAGTTGATGGTAAGGTAGAGTCAATTATGAAGAGAACAGCTTTGGTAGCCAATACCTCTAATATGCCTGTTGCTGCTAGAGAAGCCTCTATTTATACTGGTGAGTGTACAGACTGGAACAAAAGCACCAAACTTTTTCTTTTCCAAAGAACTTTTTTCTTTCATTCTAAAATCTGTCTGTACATATAAGCACATTCCTAACTTTTCAAAAATATTTTACTTATTATATCTTGAGAATAAGTGAATATATAAAATATTTATAGAGCTGCCCCAATCTTTTTAATAACTGTAAAATTTTGTATCTTTTACTACCATTTTGTTATTACATGTTTTACCATTGCTCTATCTTTAAATATACTTGTACCTCTATAACTTGAATTATCAGCTTTGAATTAATATATTTTTGACTGTGAATATAAAAGATAAGAAAATTCATGTGTTACCTTCCATCCCAGCTTTTTGTACTTTTATTTCTACATTTTTAGGATTACAAAATTGGTATTCTGTTCTGTAACCATAAATCCAATATTTGAATTAACATTAGGCTTACAGCAAAATGGAGTTAATGCTCACTGGTAGTCTTTTGACTACAGTTTCTTCATTCATTTCTTGTTTGGCTAAAATTTAACTTTTGGAAGTTTCTTCAAGAAAAGCTCACAGGAACTATATTCTCCATTTCTTCATAAATTTGAATTTTAATTGCCTTTCAACTTTAACAGTAGTTGGCTGAGTATAAAATTCTTGGATTCATATTTCTTTCTTTGAGGACCCTTATTCTAGCCTTAAATTCTGGAGAAAAATCTGAGGCTCTGAGGCTGGTCTGCTTTTTTTTTCCTTTTTTAGATGATTTTTCTTTTTTCCCAGTGGAATTTCTTCTTGAAATTTGAGTCTCATAACTTACTAGGATACATCTCATTTTTATTGTTTTGATAGACTTTTCCTAGGATGTAATATACCCTTTCAATTTATGAATATGTCTTTTATCTTGGAAAAATTTTGAGAATTGTATCTGAAACCTTTTTTCTTCTATTGTGGTTATCTTGTTCAGATATATCAGTTGTGTGCATTAGCTCTCTGATAACTGTTTTCCATATGTGTCATTTCCTCCCTAACCCTTTTTATTTAGCCTTTTTGTCTGTTCACAGGATAAATGATGTTTATTCTTTGTATTGTTTCTAATGAAACCTTCATTTCTCTTTTTATATTTTTGTCCTTGCAGCTGTTTGTCGATTTCTGCTGGCCCATGAAACACCTCTTTTTATCTTGCTATATATTTTCCCTGAGATTTTATTTTGTGATAGGATGCATTACTAAGTTCTCTTTTTTGTCATCACAGTTTTCATCTGTTCCTTGGCAGGTTCTTTGACCATTATTGTATTCTTCTCTTCTGTCTTTTTTCTTTTTTTATCTTTGTTTAGATATGTTATAATGACATTTATTATTAGTGTTACTCATTTTTGTAGGAGATGGGACGGGAATGGCAGTGACTGTGGTCCACGGTAGCAGGAATTCTTCATGGTAACTTGTGAAGTTTGTTAGGGAATGGAGCTATGTAAGGAAATTATTTTACTTCTCTCCTACCAATGAAAACCAGTAACTATAAGGCCATTCACAATGAATTCTTCCACTGGCTTCACCTACTTTTTACTTAGTGACATAGGAAGTACTTACAAGTACTTTGTTCATCCCTATCTCCCTACTTCTCCTTGATGCCAAACTGGGTCCACAGAACTCCTGCTGTTAGCCATGTTGCTTTTTGCAGTGTTCCAACAAAGGATTCTGAGGTTCGCTGCTCAGGATGTGGCTCCTACTTTGCAGAAGCTTTATCTGAGAGATACAGCCTCAGATGAATTCTTGGTGTTTTCCCACACCCTTGTTTGTTTTTCACCTCCTTTAGGTGGCGTTTTTCATTATTTTGTTGTGGGGCTAAACATGATCCCTAGTTTTTAACAATTTTTAAAGAATTCATCTTATTTTTAAAGATGTGGGGTACAAATCAGGATTAGGTATACAAGTAATTGTACCGGCAAAGTTTGGGCAATTGAAGTTGTATTTCTATATTTCTTCTCCTTGTCTGGTGATCACTTTTATGAGGAGGAGAAAGTGACATATTCATCTATTATTTTAAGACAGGAGATTTACCTCATTCTTTTAAATCATTGCACAGTATCCCTTTGTATAGGTATGTCAACATAACTGATTTCACCAGCACATTTTTGGTGGATATAGGATTTTTATAGTTTTTTGCTATCACAAATGAAGTAGCACTAAAACATCCTTATGTGTGTTTTTTTTAACACAGTTCTTTGTGTGTTTTGTGTGCTTGTTTCTTTGCACAATTTTAAGGGTAATTTCTTAGAAGTAAATTCCTGACAATGCAACTGTCGGTGCCGATTTTAAATTCTGATACTCTTCAAAAGACTGAATAAGAGTGTCTGTTTCTCCACATCTTCACCAATGCTAGTTTTTGCAACACTTTTTTTTGATAATTATCAAACATACAGAAAAGTTGAAAGACTATTACAGTGAATGCCATGGTACCCAGCACCTAGATTCAACAATTGACGTTTTAACTATTCTTGCTTATTAGATACCTGTTCAATCTGTATTTCTTAACAGTGAGCTAGCATCTTTCCATGTATATTAACCATTTAAAAACAGCCTTCTTTCCTTTTTGCTTTTGGATGGTGGCTGTTTATCAGACTGATTTGTAAAAGCCCTCTAATTAATAGGCAAATTAATCCCCTATCATGAGTTGCTATCATGTCCCAGTTTGTTTGTCTTTTGATTTTGTCTACGGTGTATTTTTCTTGTAGGCACTGATATCTGTAAGTCTGAGAGAGAGTTCCCATTTACTCCTGTGTATCTGCCCTTTCTACCAATTCTTTCTGCTATACAAAATTCTTATCGTGCACAAGTGTTCATGACATTTCATCGCAGATTAAAAACACAGTCATGCTTGTATAAAGAAAGATGTATTTTCAGCATCAGATTGGAATATGTGATAATTATTGTGTTTTTAAACCCTTAATATTGATAAATGTTTCTGAACTGTTTTATGGAAGCCTCAGAAGTCAGTATTTTTTATTCTAAAGATGTAATATGATAAATAGTAAAGTGCTGAATTTTCCACTAACTATTTTATTTTACTAATATAGTCCTGTTTTATTTTTATTATATTATATTATATTTTTTTTTTAGTAGGAGTCTCACTGTCACCCAGGCTGGAGTGCCGTGGCACGCTCACAGTTACCGCAGCCTTGACTTATTGGGCTCAGGTGATTCTTCCACCTCAACCTTCAAAGTAGCTGGGACTATAGATGTGCACCACCGTGCCTGGCTAATTTTTTGATTTACTGTAGAGACAAGGTCTTGCCATGTTTCCCAGGCTGGTCTCAAACTCCTGGGCACAGGCAATCATCTTGCAGCAGCTTCTCAAAGTACTGGGATTACAGACGTGAGCTACCATGCCTGGCCTAGCCTCTGTTTTTTTATTGGTAAAATAAAGGAGTCAGGGCATTAGATTTTGGAACTTTAATAATGTAGCAATAACTGTACATTCCTAATATCTTAGAGTTGTATAGTACTTTCTACATTTGGGAGGGCATTTGTGTATGTTTCTCTGATATATCCAAGTATTTAGGGCAGGAGTTATTCCATTTCAAAATATTTGGAAACCACATTGAGAAATCAAGTTATTTTGCTAAGGTTAATGACAGAACAGGAACTGGAGCCCAGGACTTCTTTCTGTATACTATCTTTTTGTAAGTGGTTTACTGTGTGCCAATTTACAGGACAGGACCTGATCTACATAGCAGAATAATCTGGAAAATTGAGATGTTACTCATGTTAATACATGTGTTACTTGTGAAAAATAACCAAGCAAGTTAATGCATGTATGTGTATGTAATATATAGACAGAAGCTATATTTGAAAATTACACTTAATTATTTATACAAAGAATAGGGGAAATGTATTTTCCTGCTTTCTAGAATGAGTATTATATTAGGGTAGGCTATGGCATCAAATAATTCTAAATATGTATTTAGTCAGTATAATAGGTGTTCATTTCAGGTGTTCAGGAGGCTCTTTACTCTGTCATTCTGGGCTGGGATCCAAGCTGACAGGTGTTCTTCCATTTCAAAACACATGGCTTCCAGGGCTTCTGGGAGTTCTCTCCATCTCAATAAGGCCAGAAGGAAGAAAGAATATGGAAGAGTAATGTTTATCAAACTACTCTTGCTCTATGGTCAGACAAGAGTTTATCAAACTGCATCTTGCTCTATGGTCAGGCAAGAGTTCAGAGAGCAATTATTTTGACTCGTATTTCATTAGTCAGAGGTCAGTTACATGGCCATATCTAAATGCACAAGACATTAGGAAATATAGTTCAGCTGTATGTCCAGAAGAAGGAAGAACAGTTTGGGGAAACAGCTAGCAGTCTACTTCATGTACATATTGCTCTAAATTTTCTTAAGTGTGAACAAGTCAAGATTTTATATTCTAGCATTGTAACTTGTCATAATATTCTTCCAAATTTAGGAATTACGCTGTCAGAATACTTCCGTGACATGGGCTATCATGTCAGTATGATGGCTGACTCTACCTCTAGATGGGCTGAGGCCCTTAGAGAAATTTCTGGTCGTTTAGCTGAAATGCCTGCAGGTAAGTCTTTGTATTGCTTATCATGTAGGCAAGACTAACAGGATTTTGAGGGTTGGCTTAGAATCACCTTTTATTAAATTTCTTTTTCTTTTTCAGATAGTGGATATCCTGCCTATCTTGGTGCCCGTCTGGCCTCTTTTTATGAGCGAGCAGGCAGGGTGAAATGTCTTGGAAATCCTGAAAGAGAAGGGAGTGTCAGCATTGTAGGAGCGTAAGTACTTAAGCTATTTACTTTTCAAAAGAAAAAAGTCACTTGTTTTAAAGAGAGAATATTTAGCTTCCTCTGGGAGCAGTGCTTCTTAACAAGAGTTGCACTCCAGAATTACCTAAGGATCTCTTTGAAGATGCACATGCTTAGGTCATCTCTGTATGCTTTAGCTCCATAGATTTGGCTTCTCTGATTTATTATATTCAAGTCACAACATCTTAGGAATAATTTAGAAAATTATAGACATACTGAAGTGAGATTACATCATGGTAAAAACAAAGTGAAGATTCATGATCACTATATAAAGCCATACTTTGTTCTTGGAGCTTTTCCTTCCTTCCTGCTTCATCTGTCTATTTAAAATAGCTGTCTTATTTCTCATACTAGAAGGTGTTCAATAGGCTTTATTCTTATTTGCAATTTAAATACTGCCTATTGCTTAAGATTTGTATGTAAATTTTTCTTTTTAAACATCATTCCTAAAGTTGTTTACATTTAAATATACTCAAAACATTAAGAAAAATTTGTTTTATTTTAAAGATGTGAGATATACAAATGTTCATTATGCAGGGAAAAGGGAACACTTCTACACTGTTGGTGGGAGTGGAAACTAGTACAACCTCTGAGGAAAACAGTTTGGCAATTCCTAAAAGATCTAAAAATATG
>CAUYQG010239698.1:0-13096 GCA_963574415.1 Tarsius wallacei | reverse complement strand
TAGGTCTTTGTCAGATATACTGTTGGCAAATATTTTTTTCCCAGTCTGTGGGCTGTTTCCCTGCTCTCTTGATGGATTCTTTAGCTTTGCAGAAGCTTGTCAGTTTGATGAGGTCCCACTTGTCTATATTATCTCTTATGGCATTGGCACTTGGGGTTTTGATCAGGGATTGATTGCCAGTTCCAATTTCCATAAGTGTGTCTGCTGCATTTTCTAAGGTTCTTATAGTTTGAGGTTTTATGTTTAGGTCTTTGATCTGTTCAGAGTTGATTTTTGTGTATGGTGATAGGTATGGGGTCTTGATTTAATCTTCTACATGTGCTGGTCAGTTTTTCCAGCACCTCTCCCCAGTGGTTGCTGGTAGAGGCTCTGTAGAAAATGAGTTGGTTGAGGAATTGAGGTTTTGCTTCTGAAATCTCTATCCTGTTCCATTGCTCTGTATCTCTGTTCTTGTACCAGTATCAGGCTGTTTTGATTTATGTAGCTTTATAATAAAGCTTAAAGTCTGGGAATGTGATACCTCCCACTTTTTTTTTTTTTTTTTTTTTTTTTTGGCTGAGGATTGTTTGGGCTATTTGTGGTGATTTATGTTTCCATATGAATTTCTGTATTGTCATTTCCAGGTCTGAGAAGAATGATGTTGGTAATTTAATGACTATTGTGTTGAATCTGTAGATTGCCTTTCATAGGATGGACATCCTAACATTCTTCCAATCCATGAGCATGGAATATTTTTCCATTTGTTTGTGTCATCTTTGATTTCTTTGAGCTGTGTTTTGTAGTTTTTGTTGTAAAGGTCTTTGACTTCTCTGGTTAGGAAGATGTCAAGGTATTTCTTTCTTTTTTGTGGCTATTGTGAATGGGATTGTGCTTTTCATTTGGGTTTCTGTTTGTTTATTGTTGGCAATGGACAGGAATGCAACTGTCTTTTGCACATTTATTTTATACCCTGAGACTTTGTCAAAGTCCTTTATCAGGGCAAAGAGGTTTTTGACAGATTCTCTTGGGTTTTTGAGGTATAGAATCATGTTGTCTGCAGAGAAGGATAACTTAACTTCCTCTTTTCCTATTTGGATACCCCTGATTTCCTTCTCTTGTCTGATTGCTCTAGCTAAGACTTCCAATACTATGTTGAAGAGGAGGGTGAGAGTGAGCATCCTTGTCTTGTTCTGGTTTTCAAGGGAAATGGTTCCTATTTGTGTCTGCTTAGCAGTATGTTAGCTGTGAGTTTCTCATAGATGGCTCTTAATATTTTGACATATGTTCCATCTATGCCTAGATGTTCAAGGGTTTTTATCAAGAAGGGGTGCCAGATTTTATCAAAAGCTTTTTCCATGTCTAATAATATAATCATGTGGTTTTTATATTTACATCTGTTGATATATTTAATTATGTTTATGGTCTTGCAGATGTTGAACCGGCCCTGCATCCTGGGGATGAAGCCTACTTGGTCATGGTGGATGATTTTTGAGATGTGTTGTTGGATCCAGCTTGCTAGAATCTTATTGAGAATGTTAGCATTTATGTTCATCAAGGATATTGGCCTGTAGTCCTCTTTCTTTGTTGGATCTTTACTCGATTTGGGTATCAATGTGATGCTAGCTTCATAAAATGATTTGGGAAGAGTTCCATCTTTCTCAATTGCCTGGAATACTTTCAATAGGATTGGTATCAGTTCCTCCTTGTATGTTTTATAGAATTCTGCTGGAAAGCCATCTGGTCCAGAGCTTTTTTTCAGAGGTAGTTTTCTTATGACACATAGTCAATTTCCTGGGTTGTTATTTGTCTATTTAGGGTCTCGAGTTCTTCTTGTTTCAATCTGGGGAGGTTGTGTGATGTAAGAAAGTTCTCCATTTCATTTAGGTTTTCGAGTTTGTTTCCATATGGGTGTACATAGTAATCTCTGATAATCTTGTATTTCTTCGGGGTCAGTTGTGACTTCATCTTTTGCAGTTCTAATTGTGTTTATCTGGGCTTTTTCTCTCTTTTTCTTCTTCAGTCAAGCTAGGGGTCCATCAATCTTGTTTATCCTTTCAAAGAACCAGCTTTTGGTTTTATTGATTTTTTGTATTATATTTTTGTCTTTTATGTCCCAAATTTGGGCTTTCACTTTGCTGATCTGTATTCTTCTGCTGAAGTTAGGGCTTTGGTAATTTTGCTTTTCCAGCTTCTTTAGGTGATTTGCCAGGCTATTAACTTGTGATCTTTCCATTTTTTTCATGTGTGTTCATGGAGATATGAATTCCCTTCTTAGTACTGTTTTCATGGCATCCCAGAGATTTTTGGTAAGATGTTTCTTCATTTTCATTTGTTTCCAAGTATATTTTCATCTCAGTTTTGACTTCCGTGTTGACCTAGGAGTTGTTTAGCATCATGCTGTTTAGTGTCCATGTCTTTGTGGGTTTTGGGGGAAGTTTGTTGGCGTTGACATTTATTTTTATTCCACTGTGATATGAGAAAATGCATGGCAGAATTTCAATCTTATGGAATTTGTTTATGCTTGATTTATGGCCGAGGATGTGGTTGATCTTAGAGTACATTCCATGTGGTGATGAGTAGAATGTATATTCCGTGGTTGTTGGGTAGAGTGTTCTGTAGGTATTAAGTCCATTTGGTTAAGCATCACCTTGAGGTTCCATATCTGCTTGTTGATTTTTTGTCTTGATGATCTGTCTAGGGTTGTTAGTGGGGTGATTAAGTCCCCAGTTATGATAGTTTTAGAGTCAATATCTTTTTTTTTGTTTACCTAGAAGCTGCTTTATGAAAGTTGGTGCTCCTATGGTGGGTACATATATGTTTAGGATAGATATTTCTTGTTGATGGATTAAACCTTTTATCATTATGTAGTGACCTACCATATCTTTTTAAATTTTTGATAGCCTAAAGGGTATTTTGTCTGGTATTAAGATTGCGACTCCTATTTTCTTTTGTGTTCCTGAAATTTTGTTTTCCATCTCTTACTTTGAGTGTCCTTTCTGGTGAGATGAGTCTCTTGGAGACAATATATTGTTGCATCATGATATTTTATCCAATTTATCATTCCATGTCTTTTCAGTGGTGCATTTAGTCCATTCACATTCAGGCTAATTATTGAGATGTGAGTTTATCCCTGTTATGAGTTACTTATAGAGTTTGTTGCTGTTGCTGCTGTCTGTTTGCTGTTGTCTTTCTTTTGATTTTGGGGTTGATTCATGTGTTTTCAATCTTTTTCCTGAATTCTTGGGAAGGGCATTGTTGTGTTTTTTGTTTGTTTGTTTGTTTCCTTTCTTCTGTGTTTAATACTTTCTTAAGTGTTTCTTGTAGAGCTGGTCTGAAGGCAGTGTAAACTCTTAGGAACTGAATGTCTGGGAAGGATTTTTTTTTTTGAGTTGGAGTCACACTCTGTCACACAGGCTGGAGTGCAGTGGCACACTCACGGCCACCCCAGCATTGACCTGCTGGGGCTCTGGCTATCCTGCAGCCTCAGCCTTCCAAGTAGCTGGAATTATAGGTGCGTGCTACCATGTCCAGCTAATTTTTTTAATTTATTGCAGAGACGAGGACTCATCAAGTTGCCCGGGATGGTCTCAAACCTGTGGGCTCAGGCAATCCACAGGCCCCAGCCTTCCAAAGTGCTGGGATTACAGGCTGAGTCACTGAGCCCAGTCTGGGAAGGATTTTAATTCTCCATCACTAATGAAACTTAGCTTGACTGGGTAGGTAATTCTTGGCTGAAATTGTTTATCTTTGAGAACTTTGAAGATTGGGCTCCAAGCTCTACTAGCCTGAAGTGTTTCTGTAGATAAGTCTGCTGCTATTCTAGTTGGTCTTCCCTGGTAGGTAGTCTGATCTTTCTTACTGCCTTTAGGATTTTTTCTTTTATACCTACTTTGTGTAGGCAAATTACTATGTGTCTAGGAGTTGGTCTTCTCATTTGTTGTCTTACAGGGGTTCTCTGAATCTCTTGTGTTTGAATGGTCATGTCACTGATGAGATGAGGGAAGTTTTCTTGGATAATTTCATGGAATGTTTATTGTAGGGTGGTCTCTGTCTCTCTATCTGCCTCAGGAATTTCAATTAATCTTAGGTTCAGCCTCTTGAAATAGTTGCTTACCTGTGCAGGTTTTCCTCCCCACTTCACCCCCCCCCCCCTTTTTTAACCTATTCTTTAATTCTGTTGTTTAGTGATGGGAGAATAATTTCTATTTCTGTTTGCTCAATCTTCTATTCTTTCTTATGTAGATCTTCTGGCTTTGTTCAATTCTGAAGCTGGACTGGGGGTGGAGGCCTGTGCTTTTTACAGTTTTGAGATTTAATTAAAGGGAAGCTGTGATTCAGAAGCTATCTTCAGATTCCAGTATCCACTGACAGGTGTGTGGGTCCCCTATAACCCACTTCCCACCACCTTATAATCTGTCCATGCAGTGGGGTTGTCTGTTTGCCCCCTGAAAGCAAAATGAGATAAGAAAAAGGAAAAGAATGGGAAAAGGAAGGAGGAAGATGAAAGGAAGGTGGAGAGAGAGAATAAGAAGAAAAAGAACAACAACAACAACAACAGACAGGCATACCAACTAACCAATAAACAGAGAAACAAACAAAGACAGAAAAAACAAAACAAAAAAAGCAAAAACCTACAGTAAATCATACAAAGAACCCCCCGTTGGTGTATTCTCCCTCAAGAATACCCACACACAAACAGAAAATCTAAAAAACATAAATTAAAATAATAGAAAGCAAGTACAAAAACATAAACAAAAAGGGAAAGAGAGAAGAAGAAGAAAAAACAAGAATTAAAACAAAAACAAAAAAACCTTGCTCTGTGTCCATTTCTGTAACTCCATAGATTCTGCTTTTATATATATAAGAAAACTGCTTCTTTAGAAGGAATTATTTTTTCCTTACCTTTTTGTAAGCATTTATATTCTGAAGCAACTTTATCATTTTAAAGAGTTGTTTTAAAGAGTAATCACTTCTCTTAAATCTTCAAATTAAGTTTGAACTAGTCCTTACATTTTTTAAAAGCACACACAGCAAACCAATCTTCCTTTTTTATTAAATTACAAAAATAATACATGCTTGTTATAACAAATTAAACACCATAGAAGTACATAAAGTAAAAAGGAAAGTCTCTTCTCCTTCAAATCTCCCTCCCACCCTAACAAATAGGTAACTACTGTATACATTTGGAATACATCCTTGCAGGCTTTTTTGTGTGTAATCATATATCCACATATATAAGCTTCTACTTTTATTTTTCACAGAAATTAAAATTGTCATATTTTGTTAAAGGACTTCAAGGGTGCAGGGCCATCAAGGTTGTCCTGGGTTACTTAGTAAATCAAACCCAGTTTGATTTCTGCACCTAAGTCCATAACTTTTGTCATGTGACCAAGTCCATTTCCACACTTGCTCAACAGATGCTTCCTGGCAGACACTGAGTGATGTCCCTGGCTTTCTGTTTAGGATTCACTCTAATCTTTCCTTCTCCATTGTGCCATTTCAGATCATTAAGTCTTACCTGGACTACTCACTGTACCATCATCTGGCTGGCTGCCAGGGTGTGTGGTTCAAATATGAAGTCATGGCCATGGAACATATCTTCAACCTCCCCCTGGAAGGTGAAGGCATTGAAATCATGGCTCATGTGGCTGGCACACTGGGCCACATCAAGTTCATCATGGGATACCTGGACTTGGCCATTGAATTAGGTAAGGGCTATCTAGGCAAGAAGGGACATGAAGATCCAAGTCCTGCCCCACAATACACTGGAATTGTTTTCTCCCCAGGCTCTCGAGCCCACAAGATGTGGTTGCTACTTCGGAACCCCAACCAATACTACATAGTCCTCTGCAGCCTTAGCAAAGCTTTCTTTCTGAAAAACAGGTATTTCTCATAACACATTTTCCAAAGTTAGGGAGCCATATGACTGAGTGCTCTGGGCTCACTTTACCCTGGCTGTAGAATGGGGAAGGGGCTGTGGTTTACAGGAAGATAATGCAACTGATGAGAACCATCCCTTACTTGTGGACACCACTGCTTTTTTCAACAGAATTCTTTTGCATGCACCATCTCTAACTTGATGGCTCAGGCTAGTGGCTGGAGGGAAGTCAGACGTCCTCCCTACTGTGGGGATTGGGCCTCCACACCTGTCAGGTGGAAAGAAAGAGAAAAGTCTTCTGGGGAGGCAAATACCCAAAATAGCAACCAAGAATAAAGGCCCAGGCCAATTTGGCTTGACTCTGGACACCTTGATATAGAGGACTCATGAAATAACTGTTGGAAAAAAAGCCAGTTTGAGATTTAGTTTCCAGTCCTGACGGGTTTGGAGCCCAAGAGTTGTATTTGGTTCTGAATTACTGAGCAGGGCCAAGACTAGCCCAGGACTGAACCTCCCTGAAGTCCATCCTGTCCTCTCAACTGCTTTTTAAAAAAGCTACCACCTTTTCTTTTCCATAGATACAAGAAATTGATCGAGGTGCTACAGTGGCTATGGGAGCTTTCTATAGCTGAAGAACACATCTATAGCAAGGCATTTTTCTATTTTGTCTGCTTAGACATCATGCTCTATTCTGGTAAGTGTGGCTTTGGAATGTAAAAGAACTTGGGGGTGTGGCACCCCGGCTGGTGACACGTGGCAGCTGTCAAGCTGGGGCTTTGGGACTGCTGGGTTTCTGGCTGGGTAGACTTACAAACAAGGATGGAGAGAGCCTGGCAGAGGTAACGGTGGCACTGTCTAGCAAGGTGCCAGGATTGCAAGGGAGCCGTGAGGAGGAGAATTAAGTCTGGAGGAACCTATTGGTTAGAAGCCGCCCGGTCGACTGTCGGGTCAATTTGCACATAATGATATTGAATGACATTGTCCTACTCTGTGCCTTTTATTGGGCGTATTTCATTTTTAGTTAGGATGCACTTAGAGACTTCACGCTTAGAATGAAGGGCCGGATTGCTAATGATGAGTGTTCAGGCTGGTAGCTGTTTGTGGTTTGGAAAACAAGCTCTTTCCTGATAACCTTCAAGTGACACCAAGTAGGTCCCTTGAAGTGCACATATTAAACCAGAGGAGCCACTCTGTGTGATTTTGAAAGGGGACGTGGTTATCGCTGCCAAGAGAAGCATGGTGGGAAGATGTGGGCATCCTGAGCTGCACTACAGCTGCCTCCCTGCCCTAGAGCCAGGAAGGGTTGGTTTAAACTGCACACCTGCCTGGTCTACACCATGGAATTGTATGACAGATGCATAGCATTCCACAACAGCCAAGGCTCAGCAAATACAGGGCAATTCAGTCACAGGCATGTTGCAATCCACAGGACCCGCTGGGTTCATAAAGTAATCAGAGACTCCTCTCCCTGCGGTGGGAAAGTCTACTGGGAGCGACTAGTTTAAAAAGATGACCTCTCTATGCCCACAAGCATATCTCACCCATTTCTCTCTTTTAGGCTTTGTTTACAGAACCTTTGAAGAGTGTTTGGAATTCATAGAGCAAAATGAAGACAACAGAAAACTCAGGTTTCAAAGTGGAATCCTCCTGGGACTGTATTCGTGTTTGGCTATCTGGTAACAATGCGTTGCATATTGCTACATCCCCAGAGTGAAAATGTGGAATCCTAAGGAAGAGCTCTACAAAAAAAAAGTTTTTTTTACAGAAAATGTATTCAGAATCTATACCTGAGACAGCTTAAAGGTGTCAGAGAATATTTACACGGAAAGACACATTAGGGATCAACTAGTATGTCCCCTCAACCAGGGACAGAAAAATGATGCTGCTCCCATGGTATTCCATGACATGGGCATGTATTGCATACACATCCTGTTGTGATGCTACAGGGATAAACAAGAAACCACAACTTGCTTCTGAGGAGTTCTGGGGTGTGAGGAAGACTAGGACATTGTACCACTTGCCACCCACAGCCACCCAGATCTAATCACATGGAAAAACACTGTTGAAAAAGCTGACGTTGGAGGATATGTCTTGTTCCTGCTCGACAGAGGGCTTCCTCATACTGAGGCCCAGAATTAGACTTGTCCTCTCAGCAGCAGGCAGTTTTGAAAACTGCAGGTCCCCCCAGTGAGGCAGGCCTCTCGTGGCGGAGAGATCAGTACCTTCTTATTGGCATCACTGACCCTCAGGAGGAAGAAGAGGGGCAGACTCAGAGCCACACCTGCCCAAATCCTCTCCTTAGATCACCAGCCAGATCCCTTCTTATCACTGAGTAGCAAATGAAGTGGGGGAGCGTCCTGGAGCTTGGTGCTAACGGAGGTCCCGCGCATGCAAGGCAACTTCAGGAGTGGGGAAGAAGCGTTCTCCCTGTACCCCATTAGCTCATTATTAAGCCTGAGGCTTAGTCCTTTTAACCTATTAAGTTTTGAATTCCGCAAGCCTGTAGCTATGGTTATACCCTCAAGGAATGATGAGGAGAAAAGCTCCAAAAGGGGTCAGAACACATCATTTATTAAATCACGTTCATGGCAATGCCCAAGACTGATAATCCCCCTAGTCTAGTCCCTATCTCAAATTACATGCAGCCATATTGTCTATTGTGGTCCCTCAGAGGTTTTGTGATGAGATTAAATGACAATATGAAGACATTCCTTCATGAAATGTCACAAATCAGAACAGCTCCAAACTTGAATAGAAATCCCTTATTATAAAATTACTGGGGAGAAATTAAAATCCCCAAATTAATTACTCTTGTCAGTTAAAGTTAAAAGTCAAATGAACTTACCATGTGAGTTAAAGGTCAAGGAATCTAAAGTCCAAAAATCATCCTCATTTCTTACTCTCTCCATCTCAGTCAGCTGGAGAATTCTTTCAACAGCTATGACCTAGGCCAATGCTTTAGTGGGCATAAGAATCACCTGGGTCAGGCACAGTGGTTCACGCCTATAATCCCAGCACTTTGGAAAGCCAAGGTAAGAGGATTGCCTGAGCCCATGGGTTCAAAACCAGCCTGGGCAACTTGGTGAGACCTCATTTCTACAATAAATTAAAAAATTAGCCAGGTGTGGTAGCACGTGCCTGTAGTTCCAGCTACTTGGAAGGCTGAGGCGGAAGGATCACTTGAGCTCAGCAGGTCGAGGCTCCGGTGAATGTGAGCATGCCACTGCACTCCAGCCTGGGCAACAGAGTGAGACTCCAACTAAAAAAAAAAAAAATCACCTGGAGAGACTGTTAACTCCAAGATTCCACACCTCCAGAGTCTGTCTGATTCAGTAGGTCTGGGTGGGACCAGGCAATTTGCATTTATGAGAACTCAGGTAGTACTGATGCTACCAGTCTGTGGACAATACTTTGAGTAGCACTGGCCTAAACCAACTCTCTTTAGAATTGGAGCAATTTCTTTCAGCCCCCAAATTGATAGCTCCAAGTGTCTGATCTACTTTCAAATTAAGAGTCTAGGCCAGACTCAGTGGCTCGAGCTTGTAATCCCGGCACTTTGGGAGGTTGAGGCGAGAGGATTGCCTGAGCCCAGGGGTTCAAGAACAGCCTGGGCAACTTGGTGAGACTTGTCACTACAATATACCAAAATAATAATATAATAATAATAATAGGCCGGGCTCAGTGGCTCAGCCTGTTATCCCGCGCTTTAGGAGGCTGAGGTGAGTGAATTGCCTGAGCCCGTGGGTTCGAGACCTGCCTGGGCAACTTGGCGAGACCTCATCTCTACAATAAATTAAAAAAAAATTAGCCGGGCGTGGTAGCGCACGCCTGTAGTTCCAGCTCCTTGGAAGACTGAGGTGGAAGGATTGCCGGAGCCCAGCAGGTCGAGGCTGCGGCGGCCGGGAGCGGCCACTGCACTCCAGTCCGAATGACAGAGTGAGACTCCAACTCAAAAAAATAATAATAATAATAATAATAATAATTACCCAGGCATGGTAGCACTCGCCTGTAGTTCCAGCTACTTGGAAGGCTGAGGCACAAGGATTTCCTGAGCCCGACAGGTTGACACTGGGGTGGCCATGAACATGCCACTATACTCCAGCCTGGGTAACAGGGTGAGACTCCAACTCAAAAAAAAAAAAATTAAGAGTCTAAAGAGTTAAATGAATGATGGCTAATATTAGCTGGGCGTTCCCAAGGATTTTGTCCATACTGAGTCATCAAAAAATTCTCTTCTTTCCTTGCTCTGTATCACATAATTTCCTGTTCTGGGGGGGAAGAGCAGAGTAGGGTAGGCAGGAGGCACACTTCCAGAGATGCAAGTGCAGAAAGGCCCAACATCCAGAGACAGCCATTTCAGAACATCAGCCCATTCCAAGGGCAATGCTAATTCCTCTTCTCCTGTGGTGGTGCAGGTATGCCAGACTTCAGGAATGGAAACAATTTTACATCTTTTCCAATAAAGCTAAAGATCTAGTGCCAAGAGAAACCCCATCATTTATTTACTATGAAGGAATCTCCAGGTACATGGAAGGGCAAGTTCTTCATCTTCAGAAGGAAATTGAACAACAGTCTGAGAACGCCCGGGACAGTGGAGTTGCACTGCTCAAGGTGAGGCCCGGTCCCTGGTTTCCAGTATAAACCACTCCTTACGTGAATTTCTATTTCCTTGCCATGCTAACTATTGTCTGATTACAGAATTTCCAGTTACTTACAGTAGAAGTTTTTGAAGGCACCCCCCAAAACTTAGAAAGAAGAAAATATATGGCCCATAACCTTATTCAGCAATAACTAATTATATATATTGTGACATCACTTTTCAAGTCTTTTCTATGCGTGTACATGCACATTTCCACTTTTTGTAATTTGCTATTAAATATATTATGCATAATTTTCAGTTGTTTTCACCCCACTACTTACAGTATTTTGTGTTATGGGTATACTATGATACAGCCCAGTTACTCTTGGCTAGAGCTTTTCTGCATTATTTTACTGCTATTGCTGTGATAAGCATCCTAGTAAATAAATCTTCGTACAGGATGATTTTTTAAAATTTGCTAATCTGCATTAAGCACCAGACACTAGGTGCAGGGGTACAAGAGTGAGTAAATGAGATCTGCTACCCACCTCCAAGCGTTTACAACCTAGCATGGCTATCTCCCTAAGAGAAAGAAAAGACAAACCTCTGGTGTTGGCTTGATGCTTGCTTGGTCTTGTAAAAACTGAGCACAAGTGTGTTTGTTTTCTATTGCGGTGTCACAAATGACCACAAATTTAACAGCTTAAAATAATAACCACTTCTTACCTCACAATTTGACAGGTCCAAGGTCTGGGTGTGCTTGTCTGGGATCTCTGCTTAGAGATGAACTTGATACATACATAAGCATACATAATTGAATATATTGTTGCTGTTGTTATTTTGAACAAACTGTTAACTGTTAGTAATAAGAAAAATAAAATTTTTCTTTTACCTTCACTTACTTCTCCAGTGCTCTTCCTTTCTTTATGTAGATCCAAGTTTCTGACCTATATATTTTTCTTTTCTCTGAAGAATTTCTTTTAACATTTCTTACAAGGCAGGTATACAGTCAACAACTTTCCTCAATTTTAGTTTGTCTGAGATAGTCTTTATTTTGTCTTCAGCTTTGAAGGATAATTTCACAGGGTACAGAATTCTAGGTGAGTGGTTTTTTTGTTTTGTTTTGTTTTTTTCTCAATACTCTAAATATTGCATACTACTCTCTTCTTGCTTGTGTGGTTTCTGAAGAAAAGTCAAATGTATTTCTTTGTTCCTCTGTCGGCAAGATGTTTTTCCCCTCTGGCTCTTTCAGGATTGTTGCTTTAACTTTGATTTTCTATAGTTTAAAAATTATATGCCTAGGTATTTTTTGTTTGTTTGTTTTGTATTTATCCTCATGGTGTTCTCTGGTCTTCCTGGATCTGTGGTTTCGTATCTGACTTTAATTTGGGGAGCATCTCAGTCTTCATTGTTTTAAGCATTTCTTCTGTTCCTTTCTCTCATTTTTCTGTTTCTGATATTTCCATTATACCCTTTGTTCTTGTCCTACAGTTCTTGAGCAATCTATTACTTTTCCTCAGTCTTTGTCCTCTTTGCTTTCCAATTTTGTAGGTTTTTATTGATATAGCCTCAAGCTCAGAGATTCTTTCCTTAAGTGTGTCCAATTTGATAAACTCTTCCAAGTCATTCTTTGTTTCTCTTAGTGTTTTTCATCTCTAGCATTTATTTGTTGTACTTTCTTAGGGTTTCCATCTCTTTGCTTATATTGCCCTTGCATGCTCTCTACTTTATCCACTGGGGCTCTTAGTTTATAAATTAGAATTGTTTTAAATTCCTAGTCTGGGAGTTTGGTAAGATGGCGACGGCATAGGTGGAATTGTGAAATTCTCCGAACGTGAGTTCCCAAAAAGACTCTTACTTTTCTTCCCCCACCCCCCTGCCCACCACCAGCCACACTGGTCCAAGGCCTGGGGACCCTCGATCCCACGCAGGGCCAGATATTGCAGCTCCGGCTGCTGCTGCTCCACTATACGTGACTCCAGCCCGCACGGGAGTCTTGGGTCTCGGCTCCCTCCCTGGCTACATCGTCTTGCCCAGCACCCAGTACCAAGCCGCCGGTCACCCAGGGAGGCTCTGGGCACCTGCCCCTCAGAGATACCAATTCCATTTCTGGCTGAAGTACCCTGTGAGGGGCTCAGGGTCACTCTCGCCGCTCACCACCTGCCCTTTGGAGCTTTGGAACTCTGGAACTCTGGGCCCACCCTGGCTGAGGCACTCAGCACATGACCCCAGGCTTGTGTAAGGGAACAGCATATCTTAAGGAGGTGCTGATTGGAGGCTCTCAGCTCCAGAGGAGGGAACTCCTGACGCCCTCCTCCACCTCAGCCCGCTGATGGTACCCCAGATCTAGTGCCCAGCTGTGCAGCTGATCCCTGGTGCCTCCCACGCCACCACAGTCCATCATAGTGGATCGCCCAGGGACCCAGATAAGCAGAGAGAAAGGATCCGTGAAAGAGAAACTGCCATCTCAGCCATTCTCCAGGCAGAGATTTGCATTGCCCCACCCACCTATGAACAGCCTCCACCTCGGTTCCTAAGGTAACATCACTAAACAGGAGACAAAGCCCCTCCCCTATGCTGAATCAGACAAAGGCAACTAAGTATCACAGACCTCCCAGGCAGCAGGCTAAAAGAACAAACCCAAGCTGCTGTCTGCAACA
>CAUYQG010239697.1:0-13432 GCA_963574415.1 Tarsius wallacei | reverse complement strand
GTGATACTTAGTTTTTTGTTTCTGTGAGAGGTCACTCAGTATTATGGATTCTAGTTCCATCCAGGTTGCTGCGAAATTCATGATTTCGTTCTTTTTTATGGCTGTGTAGTATTCCATTGTGTATATGTACCACATTTTTTTAGTCCAGTCCTCTTTTGATGGACAGCATGGTTGATGTTGTGTCAGAGTACTGCCCAAAAAAGAGAAAACTTATAAAAATATAAATTATACCCCCTTTTTTCTAAAATGTCCAAGGAATTTTAGGTTATCAATAATTGGACATCTAGCTAACCAGAGGTTTTTATATCATGTACTAACTTAGTTTATAAAGCTTAATAATACAAAAATAAGAATGTGCTAAAAACA
This sequence comes from Tarsius wallacei, assembly GCA_963574415.1. Taxonomy (NCBI): domain Eukaryota; kingdom Metazoa; phylum Chordata; class Mammalia; order Primates; family Tarsiidae; genus Tarsius; species Tarsius wallacei. The sequence continues at coordinate 13,066 of CAUYQG010239697.1, read as the reverse complement.
ATTCAAGATATCCTTTGGCACCTAGTGGGATCTCAATAATAGTCATCAATGAATCATTCTTCAAGACACTGAATTTTTGAAAGTGGTTGCAGATAACACTTCCTTTACTAGAAAACTAAAACACGTTTTTTTTCTGAAAAACAAAGATTTTTAAAGCTAATTTGCTCTCTTAAAAGGGTCCATACTATGATGACAACATAATAATTTGTTCAAATAAATGTATCATAAAGGAAAAAAATTCTAGGTAGTTTATTCAAATAATGTTCTCTGTGACAAGAGTTGCACACATGTTAGCAATTGCCATAGATGTATTAGGGAATGCTACGTAGTAGAGTGAGAGAAATAGAGGCCATCACTGAGGTAGAATATACACTTCCTCTTCAACCCTCAACCTAACACTGCCCCAGTTATATAACATGTAACTATCCATTATACCTACTTAACTGTTTATTCAGCTGAGTGGAGAGACATCAACCTACATAGCTTCAGATTCTACCTGAGTACTAGATTAAAGACATTCTGGAATGATAACTACCTACAAGATAGCAATTGCATGAAATAAATGAAAACCATTCAGAATGAATGAATTCCTATTTAAAGCTTATTCTGCACCACTTATGAGAAATGACAAATGCTTGAGCTGGAATGAAATAAAATTTGCAATAAACTTCCTCAGTTCTAGATGGCAATTCTGTGAATGCATATGTTTAACAGCATTATAAAATATCCCTTCCAAGGCACCCTCATATCGGCAGACAGCATGTTCTTCAGTCACAAAGTTATGATTCATATATATCAAGTCACTTAGCACTGCTGGCAAGTGTTGCCAGCCCGAAATATAAAACAGAGAGGATAATAAAACTTTAACAAGCAGCAATAAAACTAATGAAATATAATCTCGAATATACTACTCTAATTCATCCCAAGAGGAAACACAATCACCCAATCCTAAGGACGAGAAAATAGAGCCAACTCCATAAAAACACATATTCATCACGGTAATGTAGATCATTCTAGAATTAGAGCTAAAAGGAAAGTCAAGCTGGTTATGGTAGTGTAATTATCAGGGCTGGATAGATGAGGATGACAGGATGAAGCAACAGTTCACATATGCTTATTTTGGCTCCATATTTAAAGCGATCAAAAGGAAAATATTGATATTATTTTTAATGGGGATAATCTTTCATGCTGAGGATAGAGACATTTCACGATGGTCAGACTGAACAGCATTTAAGAAGTTAGGTCTGACTTCCAAGATCAATATGTAATTGGGTCACAAGTTTATTTACATACGGTTTGCATGTGCCTGTAATAACCATGCAATCTAGCCTCAAATAACTTCAGATGGATGTTTATGACTGTGTCCCTCGAGGTTATAATTTGACAATTGTGCGTTTCCCCCTCTTATTTTCTATCATTCTCGTCTGTTTGCCAGAACCAAGAATTCCAAATTGAAGAAAGAGGGAGGAAGAGAAGAAGAGAGGAAAGGAAGAATGAGGCAGGGAAGGAGGTCGAGGAAAGGTACAATTTGTTGTGAGTCCTTTTTCTGCAGCTTTGAGGTTCTACACACAAAAGTGATTTAAGGGAGCGAACTACACACCAGAGAACAGACTTATGCAAAGATGAAATCAGAAGAGACAAGATTTCCTTTTCTTTTCCGAGACTGCGCATATGGTACAGTTTATGCATCCAAGTAAATTAGTAAAAGGAAACAGATCTAAAGTTGTCCATTCTCAGAAGCATCCATAAGACAGCCAGGGGTTCTGTGCTTAGCTGACCACTGCCAGAAGATTTTTTTTTTTTAATTAGAGGAATTCATATCAATGATTGACTTCCCCAAGGAGACTCAGGAAACACATAAAGTCAAGTAGGGTCAAGCGGTGAGCAAGACAGGATGTGGAATTCTGTCCAGGTTTCAGATAAGCAAAACGAATGAAGAAGCGCAAGATAACATACAGAGATTACCGAGAAATTTGGAATTCCTGTTATTCAAAGAGCAACCTAAATTAACTAACAGAGGCCGGGTGTGGTGGCTCAAGCCTGTAATCCCAGCACTTTGGGAGGCAGAGAGGATTTTCTGAGTCCAGGGATTCGAGAACAGCCTGGGCAACTTGGTGAGACCTCATCTCTACAAAAATCAAGAAAAAATAATCAGGCATGGTGGCAAGTGCCTGTTTTTCCAGTTACTAAGAAGGCTGAGGCAGAAGGATCACCTGAGCCCAGCAGGTCGGACAGAGTGAGATTCCAGCTCAAAAAAATAAAAAATAATAAACTAACAGAAATATTTTTCCAATAAATGAACTCATCAACAGTGATGTTGCCTGCTGCAGACAGAATCAGCTGAAGCATTTTTAAAACTGGAGCTGATAAGTTGCTTGAAAGCATAGCAAAGGAAAGAAATAAGGTGTCATGAAAAATATATGAATAGTAATAAATTTTTATTTTTTATCCCTATATTTTATGAGTAAGACATAGAATGAAATGTAACTGTACCACAAATAGTTAAATACATCTTACTTTCTGTCATTTCATTTATTTTTAAAAATACGTATACTCCTACCTATTGATTTTATTTAAGCATAGTTGATAGAAGTTTAAATATTGGTCTAAAAATTGTCCCCTTTTAAAAAATAACTCTTATTTTCCACCGGTCCTGAGATTTTAATATCTAGGTAACATTTTCCATCATTAAAATTGTAATTGTAATTTAGTTTATTACTTACCTCTTAGGGGTGTCCTGAGAATTAAAAATGTAGTAGAAAAACACTATAGAAATGAAATAATGGGTTTTGTAAGAGTTATACATTAAGTAAGCGTTAATGCTACTTTTCTTCCTGCCGGCTATAAGTGCTTGATCATTCTTTCAACTAAAATATAACCAATACCTTTAACATATATCTGCTTTCACTAAATTCTATCAGTCTGTGGTTGAGGGAAAAAATCTCAATATGAAGGGCTAAATTGACAATATTTTTAACATGAATAATATTCCACGAACTAGAAGAATTGAGTTTGGTTGCATTCACATTTTAAGTGGATAATTTGGATCATTATACACTTAGGTCTTTTTTATTTTCTTTTATGTAAATGTATTTATATATTATATTTACGTATGTTTTAGATATATACATTTCATTTATAAGGCACGTACTGCCATCTTGTGGTAAAGCTAAGCACATACCGGCTCATTTGAAACGGGCTGCAAAGTCCCATAAAAAAAGGAATGTGCTATTTGTTTTGGTTCATGCCAGCAGCCTTCATCTTGTTAAAAAGAGTCTAGCAAGAGAGTTAGCTGCAGTAATTTCATACCATAGCTCGAAACCCAAGCATTTACTTATCAGAAGTCCCAGGGTGTGTTTGAAGTCCGAATCCAGTCAACCTAGCTGATAAAACCACAGGGAACAAATAACATTTCCCATCTCAAAACTTTAATATTCTGGGTATCTTACATAGAAGATCTATCAAATGCTTAAAGTTGTGTTTCTTATATAATTATTTCCAGAATCACAAGTTACAGTTAAAATAATATTTTGTAGCTGTAGTGCCTTTTTTAGTTAAAAATAATCTGGGTACATAAGTGGACACGTGTAGGTGCACATATGGGGTGAATCAGAGCAATTTAAACTGGAAATGTCAAACACACCACACAACATTGTACTGTTCTCATTTAGATAATTTGCATCCATTTTCAAGAGTACAAGATCAAACTTGGGTCCAATTCCCTTCTGCTTAATTTTCAATGTCATCTTTAGTACTAAGGGAGAGTTGTAATCATGCAAATCATGATTACAAGGAAGTTATTTTAATGAATTTATATATTATTAGTTAAAATTTTCCTTCCAAGGTCAAAACATGAAAATTAAAAACTCAATTTGATAAGGGAGTGATGTGGGACTAATTACAGAAAATAAAAACTTCCCAAAATTTAAATATAGCAAAACTACATACTTCATCAACAAGGGTACCTGCATAATCAATGTTTGTATACCTAACCCTGAATTTTACCCCACATCTTTATAATAAAAAAAAGAAAAAGAAAAAGAAAAAAACTACAGGGAATTATAATTCTGTTAATGGCGTCTCTTACCTTAGAAAGTGTTAAGTGAACAAATTAAAATTTTGCCTCTAATTGATAAAGAGAGAGAAATGTGATCATGTCAAGTATTTTTGTCAAAAGAAATACCAGATGCTTTTCAACACATTGTCTCAGAGTGCAAGATTTAAATACATCCATCAACTTCATGAGACAAAAATCTTAATTTACTTTCCTCTTTTAATTGAACACTAGTCACAAATATCTTATTAGATGGAAGATATAAAATTATCAACAGGTATAAAATCAGGATAAACATCACTCCAAATCTAAGCTGTGGTCTTTTTTTTTTTTTTTGAGTTGGAGTCTCACTCTCACACAGGCTGGAGTGCAGTGGCACACTCATGGCCACCCAGCTAATTTTTTTTTTTAATTTATTGTAGAGATGAGGTCTCACCAAATTACCTGGGTTGGTCTCGAACCCTCGGCCTCCCAAAGTGCTGACATTACAGGATGAGCCACCGAGCCCAGCCTAAGTTGTGCTCTTAAACTGTCAAGAATTCTATAACTTCCTTCCATTTAACATAGTGGCTTTCTATGGCATGTTGGTGACCTTATAATAGTTTTATATAAAAGAATTTTGCTCTGATGACCTTTAGGAGAAAAGAAAGATACCTATATAAGAAAGAAAAAAAAGGACCTAGTAAATAAATATCTTAATATGGAAAGACAAACTATATATTGAGTTGAGATATAGATTATCTTACGAAACATTAGATAAACACTATTATTTTTGTCATTAGTTTCTATTATTAAAAACAAAGCAAACTCAGTAAACAGGCCCAATAAAACAAGTAAGAAGCCTAGCCAAATCTTAACACACCTAAAAGACTTAATAATTAAGGGAGGTGGGACCACAATTAAGTCCCGTCTACAATTTGTTTAACTACCTGCCGATCCCAGAATAACTTAGTACTCATGGGTTTGGTTCAACAGGAACACCAGGGGCAGCTCAGGGATAGTCAGCATATTTACTGACTGCCTGTATAGACAATCTGACTGTGGGTGGCATCAAGGAAGGAACACTTGTCAGTTTCATAGTCACATCTCTATTGTCCCAAGGAAAAGGAAGAATGGAAGCAATTTTGTCAACATTTTTTTTTTTTTTTTGAGTTGGAGTCTCACTCTGTCGCCCAGACTGGAGTGCAGTGGCCGCTCCCGGCCACCGCAGCCTCCACCTGCTGGGCTCCGGCGATCCTTCCGCCTCTGCCTTCCAAGTAGCTGGAACTACAGACACGCGCTACCACACCCGGCTAATTTTTTGATTTATTGTAGAGATGAGGTCTTGCCGAGTTGCCCAGGCGGGTCTCGAACCCTCAGGCTCAGGCAATCCACTCACCTCAGCCTCCCAAAGAGCAGGATTACAGGCTGAGCCACCGAGCCCGGCTTGTCAACTCTTTTGACTGCAAGTAGAGAAGCTCCTTTTCAGCAAAGAAAGGGCATCTGTTATATAAAGGTAGAGTTCTACACGAAGAGTGATCTAATGGCCATAACAAGATCAGGGATAGAAATGGAGATGAAGTATTTAGAAAATTATGAGGAATTTGAGAGTGTACTCTTTTGGTCAGCTGATTCTTCAATAAAAAGGCTGTTATCTGTAGTCATACCCTATGGCTCCTGTAACAAATCACCACAAACTTCGTGGCGTAAGTTATTAGAAATGTATCTCTCACAATTCCGAAGGCCACACCAGCCATCTTCTTTGTAGGAGAGTCCTGAGCTAATGAAGCGTCTTTGTCAGCATAAACAGAGAACGGGAAATGCCTGGAATGTATATCCACCATGCCTCCCAAGATGGCCACAAGAGAATGACTGATGGGCAGGGGAATGTGAGAGCTCAGCTCCTTTGCCTTGAGTCAGGACAAACAGTACATTGTAAGTTACATTCCAACATCCCCTGCTGGATCAGGCTGTCATCACCCTGGCCTGAAGAAGTACCTTTGCTTCTTACCTTCCCTCCCCAGCTTCCCTCACTCCCTTGCCTGTTTAGCTGGGAGCACTCCGCTTAACAAATTATTTTCTTGTGACTCTGTTGCTTAATGTCTCCTTATTTTGAAGAAACTGACCTAACACAAAGGGTGTCTTTCAGATACTTTGTTTAATGTTCCTTTACACTGGGGAGCCCAATCTAAGACAAAGACTAGCTCATACCAACAAAAGGCTATATGAGTGGTAAGCGTTATCTCTGCATACGTCCATCTCTAGTGTATTGTACGTGACCATAACTTTGAATCTAACTTTTTTGGTCTCCATTTATAATTTCCTTCCATTTAACATAGTCACTTTTCACGGCCTTTTAAAGAATTTTGCGATAGTTTTATAGGAGAGAAATTAATGTTAATGAACTGGAATAGGAAAAGACCACTCCATACAGCTGTAAAGATTACAATGCTCTTTATAGTGATATATCGTATTAATTTTCTTAGTCCCATTCAAGTGTGGAATAAGATTGATCCAGATTATGCTGGGTAAAAGTGGTAATGATGCTGGTAAAATCATAGAATTATTTACTAATGACTACTAAGTTCCATCCCTTTCAGAAGGTTCTTCTCTTTTAAGAGAAAAATGTTCATGATATTGTACATGGTATGGTGCATAGCCACCCAAGTTCACCCAAGGGAATATCTGGAGGAAGATGTGAAGAACCTTTTATTAGACCTTGAGAACAAAGACAAAGAAACCCTAGCTGACAGAGAGCCGTGTCCTGAACCTACAAAGCGTTTGTCTTTGAGAACAGAAAGAGCTTAAACTGAATATGGCATAGGGAAAAATTATCAATAATTACACCATTTATTGAAGAGTAAAATCTGAATTTGGCCTTGGAGAGTCATCAGCTAGAATAATTTAAGGTAATTTCTTACTATTATGATTAAACATAATATTACCATTATTATTTAAAAGGTAACTACCATTTACTGATACTTACGATGTATCAGGGATTTTATTTATAGCTCTACACACTGTAGCTCGTTTACTTGACACACTGATACTTTGATGTGTAGGCTATTCCCATTTTAAAGAATCCAAAACTGAAACTCAAAGACTCATAATTCACTCAGAGCTAGTAATCTGGAAGGGAGACCTAGATCTTTCTTACCAAAGCCCAAGTCATTTCCACACCCTTATGCCATCTTAGCCTGCCATCTCCTGTGTTCCCTCTTTTCCCAATGTGTGTCAACCTACTATCTGTGTCTAAGCCAGTGCTTCATTCTGTCACATCAGCTGCCCAGTTTTACTTCCTTCTCTCTCAGAACTGTCACCCTTCCAAGTCCCTGGTGTGAAAGAGACGCATGAAGACTGAAGGGCATCTCGCACATGCACATTGCTCCGTGGCAGGCCTTGTCTGGTGCCCCAGAATGTACACGCAGGTTCTCTGCTGGGCATTGTGAGCCTTCATCTGGGTCCACGTGAGAAGTTTCAAACAAGCTTAAGTGTTCCTGTCTAGAATGAATTAAAGGCAATTAGGCAGCACACTCCAATATGCCAAATGATCTCTCACTCCATTGTGGCTGTTTTATGAAAAAAAAAAAAAAACTTGATTGTAAAATAAGCCCTTAAACAAAATTTTAAAAATGGGAAATCATTCTTGGTTACTCTCGGCAAAAATCACAAATGAAAATGACTTTGTCCCACTGAAACTGTATATCAAAGATGACCGCTTTAGAATAAACCATACTATGGAAATATTACTCTCTTATGGAAAAATCAGAAAATAAAAATATACATTTTAAATGAAGATAAATTAAGACATGTAAATTAATGAAAATAGCAAAATTTAATTATAACATGTATTGTAAAGTTATTTTATTATTTGTACTTTAATTGGTAAATTTAGACCACATATATAGATTCCTAAACACCAGGAGTCTGTCACAGACTTCACGTCCCATGGTTGTATTTACTAATTAAAACCTAATTCAATACAGTGTCCCTGAACTAAATGTTTAATTACAACTCAGGTAATTTGTTAGATTCTGAAGATATCAATAGGAGGGAACCATGGGTCCTGCTCTTAAGGGAAACACTTACAATCTTCCTACAACATAACATGAAAGTTATTCATTCAGTGCTTACTATAACATTATATATAAGTTATTCACTCAATACTTATTAATATTCACTCAATATTTATTAATTGAGTATATTCTTCCAGGAACTGGGACCCAAGGTGAGAAAGAAAAAGGATACCATATCTGCTTTCATGGTAAACACTACAGTTTCATGTTATACATGGTGTATACTAGTAAGTTAGAGGGATATTAACAAAAGAATCACACAAATGAATAATCATTAAAAATGGGTAAGGCCGTGAAAGAAAGAAACATGGTGTCATGTGAGTGTGTAATAAGGGTATAGATTCATCATGAAGGGCAGGAAAGGCCTCCCTGAACAAATGATGACTCAGCTGAGATTGGGATGACAGAGTCAGAGGGGATTTCTACCAGTGAGGAATTAATATATGCCAAAGGGGAGCCTGTGAACAGCTATTTGAGAAACTGAATAGCATCCAGAGAAAGCGGACAGCAAAGAAAGGCGAAGAGAAAAGTATGAGATTAGCTGGTAATGTAGGCCAGGCCACGCAGAGAGTTGGATGCTAAATTAAGAATGTTAATCCTCATCTAAGAGCCCAGACAGCCACTGAAAAGATTTTAATAAGAGAGCAGTGACTGGATCGCTCTGGCTGCAGTGATGAGGACGGATGGACAGAAACAAATGTGGATAAAGGACAGCCAGGCAGAACAATATTGCAGCAGTACAGGGGGAAGGTGATGGTGGCTGTGTCAGAAGTAGGAGTGTTGAAGATGGGAAAATATATGCAAAAGCTTAAAGATATTTGGCCAGAATACAGACAGAATGGTTCATTCTTTCTAGAGTTGTTTTTGTTTTTTTTTAAGCCCTCATCAAAGCTGTGTTTAATGTGGATTTAAACAATGAATAGAAGTTTGCCAGGGCAAAAGTGAGGGAATGATGCTTTAGGCAGTAGAGAAAGCAGCACAAATGTCTTAACTTGTTTTTTGTTGCTTAGAACAAAAATACTGGAAACTGGGTAACTTTTAAAGTTACAGAAAAGGAACATATTTCTTATGGTTATGAAGACTGAGAAGCCCAAGTTTGAGGGACTGTGTCTGGTGAGGGCCTTCTTGCTGGCCTTCCTTGCAGCGTCCTAAGGGAGCACAGGGCCTCACATGGCCAGGGGGCTGAGGGTGCTAGTTCACATCTTTCTTTCTTTCCTTATCAAATCATCAGTTCCAAGCTGGGCGCAATGGCTCACGCCTGCCATTCCAGCATTTTGGGAGGCAGAAGCGAGAGGATTGCCTGAGCCCACAGGTTTGAGACCAGCCTGGGCAACGTGGCAAGACCTTGTCTCTATAATAAGTCAAAAAATTAGCCAGGCATGACAGCAAGCACCTGTAATCCCAGCCACTCTGGAGATTGAGGTGGAAGAATCACCTGAGCCCAGAAAGTCAAAGGCTGTGGCTCACCATGATGGTGCTATTGCATTTCAGCCTGAGTGACAGAATGAGACCTTGACTCTAAAAAAAAAAAAATACCGCCTTGGGAGGCTGAGGTGAGTGGATTGCCTGAGCCCGCGGGTTCGAGACCCGCCTGGGCAATTTGGTGAGACCTCATCTCTACAATAAATCAAAAAATTAGCCGGGCATGGTAACGCATGCCTGTAGTTCCAGCTGCTTCGAAGGCTGAGGCGGAAGGATCGCCGGAGTCCAGCAAGTCAAGGCTACAGTGGCCGGGAGCAGCCACTGCACTCCAGTCTGGGCAACAGAGTGAGACTCCAACTCAAAAAATAAATTAATTAATTAAAAATTAAAAAAAAAAAACCTACTTTCAAGATACAATGGTAGACAAGCACAGGATAGACATTCCCATTTGAAAGGAGAGAAATAGGCCAAAAGGATGGGGTAACAAGCAAGGTCAAAGCCAAAAGGGCAGACATGAAGTCTTAAACCTGGAACATAATCTCCCTTGACTCCATGGCCAGCATTCTGTGCACACTGGTGAAAGGGTTGGGTCCCAAGGTCTTGGGCTGCCCTGATTCCAAGGCTTTCCTGGGCTCAGTCCACACTCAGGCTCCTCCACGCTGGCATTGCACCCTAGCAACTCTATAGTTCTGGGTTCTCCATAGAAATCCCCACTCCCAGAGGAGGGGCTCTCTGCAGTGACTCCCCCCTTGCAACAAGTCTCTGCCTGGGGCAAGGCTGTTTGATACATCCTTTGGCACTAGGCAGAAACTACCAGGCGTCCACAGCTCTTACAGTCTGTGGGTCTGAAGAATAACATCACATTGATGTCTCCAAGGTCTGCACCTTTTGGAGGAGTGAGTCTAGCCACACCTGGGACCACTTGAGCCACAGCTGGCGTGACTGAGGCATGCTGGGCTGGAATACTGGGAGCAGAGACCTGAAAGATCCTTGGGCAGGAACCCCTGGAGAATCCCCAGGTCTGTACCCTGAAACCATTGTGCCCTCCTAGCTGTCTACCTAGGGCAAACTCACGGATCTCTGGCTGCCTTCTATCCATGCTTATAGCTTTGGCAAGCAGTTGCTAGACTTCCTTTTTGGTTTTGTCTCCTGAAAACACTTTTTTATCTCTATGTGGCCATGCTGAGAGTTTTCCAAATCTTTCCACTGTTTCCCTTTTAACTATAAATTCTGTCTTAAACTTGTTACTTTGCTCCTGAATCTCAGCATAAGCAGCTCCTTGTATATTTTGCTTAGAAATTTCTTCTGCCCTGTCCCCTAGTTCATCACTCTCGAGTTGGGTCTTCTTCAAAGCCCTTGAGCATGGACTTGATTCAGCCAAGTTCTTTGTCAGTTTAGAACAAGGATGGCCTTTACTCCAGTTTCCAATACCTTGCTCCTCAGTTCCATCTGAATTCTCATCAGAAGGGCCTTTAGTCTTCATATTTCTATCAGCACTCTGGTCACCACCACTTAGCCAATCTCTAAAGAGTTCCAAACTTTCCCTATTTATCTTGTGTTCTAAGCTCTCGCCAGAATCTAGGTTTTTCTGGCCTGCTCCTCCAAAGACTTTCGGCCTTTGCCCATTACCCAGTCCCAAGCCGCTTCTACATTTTCAGGCACTGTTATCAGCATCACTGCACGTCCCAGCGCCAATTTTCCGTCTTAGTTCATTTTCTGTGGCTTATAACAGAATCCCTGAAACTGGGTAATTTTAAAAAGGAATTTTTCCTTGCAGTATTGAAGGCTGAGAAGTCCAAGGTCAAGGAACCCCACCTGATGAGTCTTCTTGCCGTAAGAACTCTCAGCAGATTCCCAAGATGGCACAGGGCATCTCAAGGTGAAGGAGCGGAGTGTACTCATGTGATAGCTCAGGTCTCTTCCTCTTCTTACAAAGCCACCAGTCCCACTCCCGTGACAACTTATTAGTCATTAATCTACTTGTGAGTACAAAACCCTCATGACCCGATCACCTCTTAATGGCTCTAACTCTCCATTCTATGGGAGTTTTGAAAAAGAACAACTATTCAAATAATTTCAATGACTAAACTAGTGAAGTCTCAAAAGACTCCTTGCTCTCCCTGAGAGCAGAAAATCAGTGGTGCATTTTTTTTTCTTTCCTCAGCACATATAACAATGTGGGACATATAGTAGCTGCTCACAAATGAACGTGTTCGGAAAATAAGTGCCATCCAGTGTAGCTGAACTGAAGAACACATTAAAGACAGAATATGTAAAGAACAACAAAGAAATCTCAAGTAAGAATAAAAGGAGTTCGAACTACCTCCTCTAGGCAGTGAGAAATCAAAGACAGTTTTAAGGTACAAGAATAATTTAAGAAATCTTTGCATTCAAAAAACAGGCCAGATGGGGTGGCTCGTGCCTGTAATCTCAGCACTTTGGGAGGCCAAGGAGAGAGGACTGCTTGAGTCCAGGAGTTCAAGACAAGCCAGGGCAACATAGTTAGATCTTGTCTCAGCTACTTGAGAGGCTGAGGGGGAAGGATTGCCTGAGCTCAAGATGTCACCATGATCATGCCGCTGTACTCCAGCCTGAGTGATAGAGTGAGACTCCAACTCAATAAATAAATAAGCCTTTTAAAAAACCAGGATGAATACAAGAAGATTAGAAAGTTGCAGCAGAAAGACATTTAAGAGGCAAAAGCATTCATTCAGGCAAGTGCAAATGAGCCTAAAACAAGAGCACCCAGGTGTAACTCGGGAGAGGTGACAAATTCCCAAATCATTTTAATAGTGGAATTGACAAGACCTGGTGACTAAATGAAGACATATATAAGGGAAGCAGGGGAAGAAACAAGCACGAAGTTACACACGAATGAGCATTTTAGAGAAGTGCTCCAGTGAATAACGGGCCTTCCCTTTAAGATTGAGAACACAACAGGCAAAACAGACCTGCAGGTGTTAATAAAAAGTGCCATTTCGGGGAACCCCCTCAGGTCTCCTCCCACTGTGGAAGCTTTTCTGTCCTCTCAATAAATTCTGTTTTTTAAAAAAAGTGCCACTTTGGACTCTGTTAATTTTGAAATGCCAGGTCTGCATTGGGAATATTCTAGAGATACAGATGAAAAACTCGACAGGAATCAGAACAAGAGATCCCTCTTGGGAAGCCATCTCCAAAGAGTTTGAACTCTCACAATAGGACACAACACAGAGTATCCTCAGCGGTGTGGCGAGTTTACACTAAGTCTCAGGGTTTACAAGGGGTGGTCTCATTTTTTTTTTTTTATGTCGGGGTCTCACTCTGTTACCCAGGCTGGAGTGCAGTGGCACGTTCACAGCCACCACAGTCCCAATCTGCTGAGCTCAGGCAATTCTTCCGCCTAAGCCTTCCAAGCTTCTGAAACTACAGGTATGCACCACCATGCCCAGCTATTTTTTTTAATTTATTGTAAGACAAGGTCTTATCAAGTTGCCCAGGCTGGTCTCCAACCCCAGAGCTCAGGCAATCCTCTCACCTTCGCCTCCCAAAGTGCTGG
>CAUYQG010239679.1:0-36628 GCA_963574415.1 Tarsius wallacei | reverse complement strand
TTTTTTTGAGTTGGAGTCTCACTCTGTCGCCCAGACTGGAGTGCAGTGGCCGCTCCCGGCCACCGCAGCCTCGACCCGCTGGGCTCCGGCAATCCTTCCGCCTCAGCCTTCCAAGTAGCTAGAACTACAGGCGCGCGCTACCACGCCCAGCTGATTTTTTGATTTATTGTAGAGATGAGGTCTCGCTTGCCCAGGCGGGTCTCGAACCCGCGGGCTCAGGCAATCCACTATCTATCATCTATTAAGCCTCTTTAGTAAACTAGGGGGATAACTAGTATAATTATGAGTATTTATTTTCTAATTCTCTAAGGCATCTAAATAAGTGTTTAGTCCATAACAATTGGCCAATCATTACTTGTAGATCAACAGAACTATAGAATATCAAACAAAATGATTCAGTACAATTTAATGTGACACGTTTTGATCACATGAAATAATGCATAACCTCCTAAATGTTAATTATTCCCCAAGTGTAAAATATGCTTTCAGAAACCAGGAGGAAAAATAAAATCAACTACATATGAATATTTTGAACATATACACATTTTTTGTCAATATCTAAACTATAATTTTTCAGAAAAGCCAGAATGGAAGCATTAGCATTCAAAAATAACCATTTTATTTTTTTTCTAATTTTCAGAATTACAAAATAAAAATCACTGTCAAATGAAAAATATATGTCACAAAAAACAAAAACCAGCTGAATAAGAGTTAGCCTTACCCAGTTTTATAAGAAACCAAATTCTAAAACTTGAGCAACTTCAAATACCCAAATATTATTTAATATCAGCTCCCAAATATTTTTAATGACTGCTTTGATTCTTTTACCTTTGAGTGATAACTCACACATCTAACTGTCTCTTGAAATGCAGATTTGAATATATAGTAGGTACCTCAAATCTAGGATACTTGTCTCCGAAAAGACAGAATTCGGAATATGTCCTCAAACCTGTTCCTATCTCTAAAATGGAACAACCCTCATAAACTAAACTGCTCAAGCCAAAAATGTAAAGACTATGGTTGTGAATGAATGTTTGTGTCCCATGTTCAAGTTCTACCTCCTAATGCAGTGGTAATTGGTGATATGCCCTTCGGAGGTAATTTAATTTAAATGAAGTCATAAGGGTAGGTTCTTATGATGGTATTAGTATCCTTGTAAGAAGGGAAAGAGAGACCAGAGCTCTGTGTCTTTCTGCCATGTGAGAACATAGTGAGAAGGCAGAAATTTGAAAGTCAGGAAGCCTCACCAGAAACTGAATGTGCCAGCAACTGATCTTCCCTACCTCCATAACTTCTGTAAGAAATAAATAGCTATTGTTACAGCCTTCAAGTCTATGGTGCTTTATTATCACAGTCCAAGCAAATTAAGACAAACATTCTTGATTTTTATATTGCCATTTATTTGCAATGTATTATAATATGCCATTGGTATATGAAAATACAAATTGTGTACATCATGATTCTGTTGCCCTGTCTCCTTACTACCAGCACGTTAGGCTAATCAGAGTATCAAGATCTTAAATGAGGGTTCTCTTTGTTGAACTATTTGGGCTGGTTTAGTTTTCTTTTCATTCCTTAGTATGTTGTTAATTTTATAATTTTAGTAAAATTTTAAAATAAAATAAATAGAAAAGGTCATATAAATGGTATAACAGAAAAAGAGTTCCAGTGCATTTGTGAGTAGACAGTTGTGTTTCCCTAGGGTATATCACTGGCTAAAGAGAAGTATTCTCAGTTTTAAAATAAAACAGTTTGAGAAGTATATATATATAAAGGAATGTGGTAAGAGCAGCTTTTTTGGATTTTTAAAGCATCTTTTTTACACATCTTTTATTAAGCCCATTTATGCTTGATTGCTGGCTAATTTACATGGAAAAAGGAAATGATTCATAGTCTTCAAGAGTGCTTACACTCATTTTTTTAAAAAAGTCTTGATTGTTGTCAGAATTGGGTTTTCTCTGCAGCTGGCTCTTGGCCCCATGATGAAAGACATCGTAAACCAAAAAGAGACCATGGCTTTGAAATCAAATAAATATGAGGTTAAATCCTATTACTAATTTCTCGCTCTCTTTCTTTTTCTCCCTCCTCCTCCTCCTATTCCTCTTCATCTTTCTCCTCCTCCATCTTCTTCTTTTCTCCTTCCCTTCTTTCTTTCATCCTCTCCTGCTTTCTTGATAATATTATCAAGTACTTCATAATATAAAAAGTCCCATATCAGGCACCAATGATAAAGAGAAAAATCACTACCCATGATCTCAAGAATTTCTAGTCTAGTAGGAAATCAGATTGCTAGAGAAATATTCAGTATGCCAAGAGATAAGTTTAACTCTGGCTATAAATGTCAGGAAAAGCTTCAAAAGGAGTGAAAAAATTTGAGCTCAATTTTGACCCATCAAAGGATGTTATCTCCCTGACATATGTGACAAGAATTCATGAATATTCCTTTCTCAATTATTACTTTCCTCTTCAAGAAACTTATTATCTTGGGATAGTTTTTCAATATTTCCTTCATAATAATCAGGTTTCAAATTAAATCAAGACATTCACTTTGCAGTAATTTAATTCCACATATATTACTGTGTCTACTGTGTTAGGTAATGAGAGTGATACAAAAACTAATAACATAGATGCCCTCCAATCTAAAAACTTACAGTTTCAACTGTAAAAAGTTGGAAAATCACAGAAATAGCTCTGCTAGTTGGCAGATTGCAATAAATTATATCATAAAATTACAAACAGTGCTATAAAACACAGAGAAAAAGGGCAAATTCCAGTTGAATGATCATACAAAACTTATCAAAAATGATGGTAGATGCCGGGCTCAGTGGCTCAGCCTGTAACCCCATGCTTTGGGAGGCTGAGGTGAGTGGATGGCCTGAGCTCTCGGGTTCAAGACCCGCCTGGGCAACTTGGTGAGACCTCATCTCTACAATATACACCCCCCCCAAAAAAAATGATGGTAGATTTAGTTCCTTGTATATTAGTTTTACTTCAGTGAGTAAATTTGTGAAAAAAAAATGGTCAGGTGTTGAGTGCGCACTGAATAAATGCATGGAAATGAGCATAAACCTAATATATTTTACAAACTTGAGATTAGGGTGAAGAGCAAGAGGAAAAAATTAATCCAATTTTGTGGCATCTGAAGATTATCAAACTGGATGAGTGATCTTTAAGAAAAAGCAAAATAATTCAAGCATGGTGGCTTATGCTTGTAATCTCTACACTTTGGGAGGCCAAGACAGAAGGACTGCTTGAGCCTAGGAGTTCGAGACCAGCCTAGGCATCATTGTGAGACCTCATCTCTACGAAAAATAAAATAAAATAAAATAAATTAGCCAGACATGGTAGCACTCACCTGTAGTATTAATTGCTCAGGGGGCTGAGGCAAAAGGATAGTCTGAGCCCAGGGAGTTGATACTGCAGTGAATCATGATCATGCCACTGCACTTCAGCCTAGGCAACAGAATGAGATCCCAACTCAAAAATATTTTGTCATTTTTTTTAAAAGTAAAAGCATTTTTTTAAAGTAAAATCTTTAAAATTTTTTTAAAAAGTAAAAATAAAATAAAACTTAAATATACAAATTACATGTAAAGGTGAATATTTATTTAGAAGGAGATAAAAAAGTCAATAAAATATGCATTTTTGAAAAATTAATACCACTATTAAAAAAAATCACACAGGACACTTAAAAGTGGAAAGACTTCATTAAAAAGTGTGAAAACTTTATTCAAGATGATTACAATAGGAACTCAGAGTATTGCAATAGGGAAGAGATACTGAATTTAGGCAGGAGGATTTTTTGTTGTTGTTTGAGTTAGAGTCTCACTCTGTCATCCAGACTGGACTGCAGTGGCCGCTCCCGGCCACGGCAACCTCGACCTGCTGGGCTCCAGAGATCCTTCCGCCTCAGCCTTCCAAGTAGCTGAAATTACAGGTGCACACTACCATGCCTGGCTAATTTTTTGACTTATTGTAGAGATGAGATCTCGCCAAGTTGCCTGGGCGGGTCTCGAACCCTCGGGCTCAGGCAATCCACCCACCTCAGCCTCCCAAAATACAGGCTGAGCCATGGAGACCAGCTTGGAGGAAGATTGTTAAATGGTGAGGTGAGTCAGTGGAAAACTACTGGGAGATGTCAGGGAGAAGTTGGTCAATGTAATGGGTCACCTGTGTTTGCTAATTGTTACTTATAAAAGTTAGTCTCTTACCATCTTACAGATATGGGAAGTAAGGGGTACTACTTTTTTCTTGAAGATTACATTTCAAAGAAATGACTCCCAGATTCTTGGAAACGACATTTCTGGTTGTAGAAAGTTGCATCTCAAAAGGGCAGATAAAGAATTTACGATTGTAAGCTTTGTTTTAAAATTTTTTACTACATATATTGTTCATGCAAATCTATAAGAAAATACCAACAATTGAATAAAAAATGGTCAGTGGTCACAAATAGTTCATATAGAATAAAGTACAAATGTCTTATAAACACACAAAAAGAAAATCAGTTCTTCTTCTAGAGAAATGAAAAATAAACAATAGGTACAATTTTCACCTATTATGTCAGCACACACTTTTATAGTACCCAATTTTGGTGTAAGCATGAGAAAACAGATTTAGCCTTGTTGCTACATTTTCTTCTTTGAAAAAAAATTTGTCAGCCAAGCTCGGTGACTCAGCCTGTAATCCCAGCACTTTGGGAGGCCAAGGCGAGTGGATTGCCTGAGGCTGCAGGTTCTAGGCCCGCCTGGGCAACTTGGCGAGACCTCGTCTCTACAATAAATAAATAAATAATTAGCTGGGTGTGGTCGCGCGCCTATATAGTTCTGGCTACTTGGAAGGCTGAGGCGGGAGGATTGCCAGAGCCCAGCAGGTCGAGGCTGCGGTGGCCGGGAGCGTGCCACTGCACTCCAGTCTGGGCGAGAGAGTGAGACTCTAACTCAAAAAAAAAAAAAAAAGAAAAACGGAAAAAATTGTCAATTGATTGTAAACTTTTAAAATAAATGCTCTAAGAAAATGGAGTTCAGGGGCCTATAGTAAAGAAGAAGCCTACATAAAATTTTGTCAAGCTGAAGTAAAAGTTGAAACCATCTTAATCCTGAAAAATTATAAAATACAGGGCAATTAATTATCACTTATTTTTACTAAAGGCTTTATACACTTTAATATTATCATTCTCTTCTACAGCCATTAGCTGCTTTATCTTTGATCATACCTTTATCTGACAGCAATTTCCTGGTACTATTTTTTTTTTTAATAAAACAACATTAAGCTTTTCCCCTAGCAAGATTGGCTACAAGAAGTGATTAATAGTTTAGGAAAAAAAATCAGCTTTCTTACTCATAAGCTAAGGAGCTGAAAATCAACTGGTTACATAGGAACAATGATCTCTTACTTATTCTGAATTTTTTTCCAGAGTATAAATAAATTGCAAAATTGAAATAATAACTCTGGAAATTTAAACAATGACTAATTTTCATACTAAAAATAAAGAAATGTCAAGAAAATCAGGATTTTCTTTATAAAGACATAAGGAAAGTGTCATCAAATTTCTTTTATATGTGAGCTATAAAATCTTAGAATTTCAGATTGTCTTGTGCAATGATGAACCTTCTTTCTTAAACTGATGACATTTTATTAACCAATTTGCCAGTGATATCTACGTAAAAAAACTGAGGCAAAATTGCTATAAAGAGATTATCTAGGCCAAAGTTGAGGGCTATAGTCTCTCATATCCTTGTTGTATTGCATTATCTGAATCTTACTTGTTTTTGTTGATATTGGTGTTTCAAGTCAAATAAATAAGAAGTTAATAGGTCTATGAATGTTCTGAGGCAAGGTTAACTCAGGCGATTAGATGTTCATGAACAAGACCTGACCTGCCAAAGAGTCCATTTTGGTTATGTGTATGGTGCACAGTCTGGGCATCAGCTTGTGAAACATTTTTGAAATGTGTTGAAAACTGGACAAAGGCTAGGCATGGTTGGTTTATGATAGAAATGCTTGTACTATGTTCATAAAACAAAACTTAAAAAGCTGTCTATTTTGAAGTCACTAAGCTAGGGAGCTGAAAATCAACTGGTTACGTAGGAAAAATGATCTCTTACTTATTCTGAATTTTTTTCCAGAGTATAAATAAATTGCCAAATTGAAATAATAACTCTGGAAATTTAAACAATGACTAATTTTGATACTAAAAATAAAGTAAAAACAATATCTCATATACAAATATATGTAGGGCAGATAATATTCTTTTCTAGGCAAGAAAATAAAGCAAAGAAGAAAAGTTAATTGAAAGTTCATATAGATGTTAGTAGGACCAGAGATCCATTAACACCTCTATGACTATGACTTTGCATATTATATATAGGAAAAAAATTCTCAAGGAAATTATAAAACAAAATGTGCATTACATGCCGTCTAAAGTAAGTTCCATTTCAGAGCTTGCATGAATAAAATGCTGCAAATGGAACACAACTGGAGAAAAACTGGAGAATGACTTGAAATAATATTAAAAAGGGCCTTTTATGTCACAGAGGTAATTACTTTTCTCATAAAATAAGTGCTGTACTTTACTACTAAAAGGAGAGGATGACACTGTTTTTCTTGTTCATGGTTGAAACATGATTTATCACAGTACATTTATGAGAGCCTCATATTTTCTTGTCATATTTTGACTATGATTTATTTAGAAAAAATTTACTTTTCAATTTAAAAGTAGTGTCAAATCATACTGGTCTGCAAATATAGTAAAATTCACAACAACAGACTTGAAAATAATTAAAGTTCAGTTTGCCATTCTCCTGCAACCAAATCACACAAAAGGTAAACAAAAGGCCAAAAATGAAATGCATTCACATTATCTGGGAGGTGTCATTCAAATTTAAAAAACAATA
Source organism: Tarsius wallacei (assembly GCA_963574415.1). Taxonomy (NCBI): domain Eukaryota; kingdom Metazoa; phylum Chordata; class Mammalia; order Primates; family Tarsiidae; genus Tarsius; species Tarsius wallacei. The sequence goes on along the minus strand of CAUYQG010239679.1, from coordinate 29,735 downwards.
CTAATAAACCAGTGTTTTAATCACATACAAACTCATTATGGTTATATTTGTCATATTTATATAGCCTATAATGATATAACTTTTGTAACATGTAAAAAAACATTTTCTTCCAAATTATATTAATAGTTTTTTAAAATAGAAAGTACATTCTACCTAACCCTGAATTGTACCCCACAATTTTAAAATTAAAAAAAATTAAAAGTTAAAAAAAGAAAAAAAGAAAGTACATTTTAACCAAATATAGCATAAAGCTGGTTTCAATCATCACGAACCCTATGAAATCACTAGCTGTCGTAGTCATCGTGTATATCCTCCTATAGTTAGTTTCAGGTACTGTGTAACTTTATTCAGGAATATTTTAGTTATAAATTAATCACTTCTGTTTTGCATTATGAGGATTATTTTCTTTCCATGTGCATAGAGTCTAGAATATTATAATATTCTTGGAAGTTAAGATGATTTATAGTATACAAAGAATTAAAATCAAATGTTACATAAAAAGAGATCAATTGCAAAATTCTATTTGGCCAACTTTCTCTCAACAAGAAATGGCATCAAGTATTAATGGTATCGCTAGGTCTATAAATTGATACAATCTCCCTGAAGGGCAATTTAGCTCCATATATTGATAATTAAAATGTACTTACTTTGCATTCCAGCAATCTCATTTCTATAAATTTGTCATAAGACAATAACTGAGCACACTTGCTAATATATTTACAAGAAGAACTTTCATTCTAGCATTCTTTCAGGTACCCTAAATATTGAACTAAAATCTTAAATAATGATGTCTTCCAAAACTTGATATAATTCCCAATAATTTAAAAAACTGTGTTAATTTAAGATAAGAAGTTAATATCCAAAATACATCATAAGAGACTCCAATAACTCAGTACCATGAAAACTAGATAACCCCATTGAAAATTGGTCTAAAAACCTGATTACATTTCTCAAAAGAAGACATACAAATGACCAACAAGTACATGAAAAACTATATAATATTATTTATTATTGGGGAAATGGAAACCAAACTATGAGGAAATATCACTTCACACCTGTTAGAACAGCTATCATAAAAAAGACCAAAATAATAATAATAATAATAATAACTAGTGTTGACAAGAATGTGAACAAAAGGGAACCTTTATACACTGCTGGTAGAAATGTAAATTGATATAGGCATTATGGAAGATAGTAAGAAGATTCCTCAAAAAATTAAAAATATAATTACCATATGATTCAGCAACTCTACTTTGGGTATATATCCAAGGACAATTAGATCAGTATGTCAAAGAGCTATCCTTACTCCCTATCTTCACTGCAGCATTATTCACAATAGCTAAAATATGGAAACCATCTATGTGCCTATTGACAAATGAATAAAGCAAATGAGAAAATTAAGAAAAACATATATAAAATCTAATTTAACAGCAATATGCATACATATAACATGAAGTATTGGACACCTTTTAAAAAAAATTCTACCATTTGCAACAACATAAATGAGCCTGGAGGTCACTACGCTCAGTAAAATAAACCAGACACAGTGCTCCATACTCTCATGTATATTTGGGCTCTAAAATAATTGAATTCATACAGAGTAGAAGGATGGTTATCAGGTGTTTGGGGGTGGAGGTAATGGGGACATGTTAGTCAAAGGGCTTACATTTTCTGTTAGAAGTTGAAAAAGTTCTGAAGAACTAATATACAGCATAGTGACTATAGCTAATAATGTGTTGTATACTAGAAATTTGCTCAGGGGGTTGATCTTATGTATCAACTACCAAAAAAAGGAAAATAGCAAATGTGTGAGCTAATGGATATGTTAATTGGCTTCATTGTGATCATTATTTCACAATGTATGTGTATACCAATATATCATGTTGTATACCTGAAATATATACAATTTTTATTGTATATACTCAAGAATAATTCAACAAAGCTGGAAAAATTGTGTTCGTGATATAAATAAAATATTTCCTTAATATTTGTGTAAAATGATAATCATACATAATTATATAATGTTACATGTTTAACTCAATTTTTGACTAAATTTTATGAGATCTCATTTGTCAGTTGTATTAGTCAGGTTTCCAGAAAAACATAACCAATAGGATATATGTAGATATGTATGAGAAGATTTATTACAGGAATTGGTTCACATGATTATAGAAGCTAAGATGTTCTCTACAATCTGCCATCTGCAAGCTAAGGAATCAGAAATACTACTGGTATAATTCAGTCTGAGACTGAAAGTCAGAGAACCAGGAGCTCAAATATCCAAGGTCAGGAAAATATGGATGTATCAGCTCAGTGAGATAAAGAAAATGAATCCTTATTTTTTTTTAAATTCTATGTGGGCCCTCAATGATTGGATAATTCCTGATCATTTTGATGAGAGTGGATCTTCTCTACCAGTCTACTGATTCAAATGTTGATCACCTCCAGAAACACACTCACAGACACACCTGGAAGTAGTTTTTACCAGCTATCTGGACATTCTTTAACCCAGTCAACTTGATACATAAAATTAACTCCAAAAGTCATTTTCAAATACTTAAAACTAGTTGTGTATTCTCATGTGCTTGTGTGTATATATGCACGTGGAGCATGTTTTCTATAAAGTTTATTCTGGTCATACTTACAAACTCAATAAACTACTAAATGCAATCTGAATGTAACATACTTAGGTAAATGCTGATACAGAAAAATATTCATATGATTAAGTGAAATTATGACTATTTAAATATATTTGACTGATTATTTGCCCTCACTCTACCTTCTTCCTCAGACTTCACTAATAACAATGGAGAGACTTAAAAAATGAAAATATTAAAACTTATTATGACAGAAAATACTGGAGATAAGAAAATGAACATAGACAAATGAACAATTGCTAAGATAGCACACTATAACATGAATAAATGCAAAATAGTATTATAGTAAGCCCAGAAAGACTCAGGAATTAGGGGAATGATGTAATAAACCAAATAAATAAATAAGAGTTCTAACCTTTTACAAAGATTTTGGGAATAAAAAACAAGTTAAAAAAATTAAATATGGGGAACCAAAAAAATACCAGAATTTTCTTTTGAAGGGCAGACTCCTTTTTTTGTACATTTGAAATTTTTTCCTCTATCTCAAATGTTAAATGTTAAACCAAAGGTTTTAGCTGGGAGTTTTGAGAAGGCTGTATCATGATTTGTGGAAGAAATGTCCTCAGTTGTGGCAAACAGGTGACTGGTTCTTCTACCATGACAGCACATTTACCCACACTGTGCTGAGTGTTCAGCAGTTTTTTTGCCAAAAAATGGCATGATCCTCATCCCCCACTCCCTATTCAGACAGTCTTACCCTGAGTAACTTTTTTTGTGATACCACAGGATGAAAAAAGTCCTCAAAGGGAAACGTTTTGCCAGTGCGGAACAGGTGAAACAAAAACATGGCAGAAGCACTAAAAGGCATCAAAACTGACAAGTTCAAAAACTCTTTAGAACAGTGAAAACAAATGTCTCAATAGGTGTATTGCAACAAACAAAGAATACTTTGAAAGTGAATGAAATTTAAACATATAGAAATGAATTCACTTTTTAAAAAATAAACTCCATTTTCTTGGGATACCCCTCTAATATAAATATATTTAGAAAATTATTAATGTTGGGAAGTCAAAAAAAGTATTTAAGAAATGGAATGAAATCAAATTATAGTATATTATATGGCTGAGTAGAAAACAATTATTACAGAATCACAATACAGAAGTCCCCTATATATGAAATTTCAAGTTGCAAACTTTCAAAGATGTGCATGTACATGTGCAATCACATAACCTAGTCTGGCCTATATTGTGATGTGTCTGCATCCTCTACTGGTGTATTTTACTGTACAGTACTATATACAGTAGGACAATATCTTCATTTCAAGCTCAGGATGTCTGGAAGCAAGAGTAAAAGTAGTGGTGGTGTAGCTGGTGTAGACAACTGTGTCAGTTGGGTACGTAAGCTAACTTAGTTGAACTTAACGAACAAATTGGACTTAGGAACACACTCTCAAAATGGAACTGCATTTGTATGCAGGTGACTTACTGTAACCTAAATGCTGAACATTGGTCTAGTCAAATCTGACTATATTAATAGAATATATTAATAGAATAAACTAATGGAAGTATGTTTGTGGGCCCATGTATAATTGTGTCGGTCTGTAGAGAGGGGAGACAAGAAGGTGTAATCTGTATTTTCCATGGCAGAATGCCAAAAGATAGTTTTGAAAACCAAAAAGGAAAGTGTTTGCATGAAAATTGTGTTATTTAGAAATAAGGAATAAAATATGGAGGGTAGATGGGCAATGTAAAAACTTTGAAAGTCGCTGCCTGTGTACAATGAGCACAAGAACGAGTCAACAAGGCTGCTACTTATTCATTCTAAGACTTAAAGATCTAGTTGGTATTTAAAACAAGAATTTTTAACTTCATTAAAAATTTTAAAAACTAAAAACCTCAACAAATAAATGTTTAAGAGCTTTGCCATTACCGACATGTCCAGATAATTGCAAAAGCCTCTTAACTGTTGTCCTGTGTTTGCTCTTGTTCTCTTTGAGTTTATTTTCCAAAAGTAGCCAGAGTGATTTTGGAAATATATGTCAGCTGATACCTCTCTGATGGCTCCCAACATAGAAGTCAAAGTCAAAGTGTGTAAAATGCTTTATAAGAATCCGGCCACAGCCGGGCTCGGTGGCTCAGCCTGTAATCCCGCGCCTTGGGAGGCTGAGGTGAGTGGATTGCCTGAGCCCGCGGGTTCGAGACCCGCCTGGGCAGGCGAAAGCTCATCTCTACAATAAATCAAAAAAATTAGCCGGGCATAGTAGCGCACGCCTGTAGTTCCGGCTACTCGGAAGGCTGAGGTGGAAGGATCACCGGAACCCAGCAGGTCGAGGCTGCGGTGGCCGGGAGCGGCCACTGCACTCCAGTCTGGGCGACAGGGTGAGACGCCAACTCAAAAAAAAAAAAAAAAAAGAATCCGGCCACCTGTTACATCTCTAACTTCACTCTCACCATTGTGGCTCTTTAGCCTCCAGTTAATCTGACCACCCTGTTAAGTGTGTAATAAACTTATTATCACGTGGCACTTGTTTTGCCCCTGATGATCACAGCTCTGGCTCCCTCCTGTCACCTGCTCAGTGAGTTCTTCTCTCACTCTTACAGCAACTTGCAGCCCTCCCACCTCGTTAGCACTCTTGATGTTCCTTCCTTGCTTTGCTTTTCTTTGTATCACAACTCTCAACAATGCATTTTATCTCTTTATTTTCATAGCCTGCCTGTCCCAAATATAGAACATGTAAGAGCAGGGATTTTTCACTACTTTATACTCAGTGGTAGAACAGTGCCTGATATACACAATTCAATATATGTATATATATATTTAAAAGCAGAATTTATTGAGAGGACAGAAAAGCTCCCAAAGTGGGAGAGGACCCAAGGGGGTTGCCCATAAATATTTTTAAAATAAGTAAATGCAAGATGCTTCAGAGCTGAAGATGTAAGAATAAAGAGTTATTCAATAATGTGTAAAAAGAAGTTATTTCTGTTTATCTCTCTGTAATAGAATTATAAGCATTTTTCTTATTTTCTAGCTTAACTACAAATAACATATATATGTTGCAGTAAAAAATGTATATAAAATTAACATTAAAAATGAATCTACATTGGCAAATTCCCAAGTGCTGAATAATAGCACACTGATGTATGACTTAGGTAGAATTTCAAGAGCAAATACAGAACAAATGAAAAGACATATTTTTCTGGAATGTACATCAAGGCTGTCATACACAGGGAGTAGTAGCCAGCAACAAAAATAAGCAGTTCTTGGAATAAAAATAATCCGTCTTTTTTGCATAATGCAGAATAGACTTGGGAAAACTTTTTTTGTAATTCAAAGAGACTTTCCTTTGCATCTTTTATGAAACAGATATTTTGGATGCTGTTTAATTCATAAGGGAAAAAAAACATGTTTTGAACATAGCATTTGAACATAGCATGGTATATATTCTTCATTAAAAAAAATTTTTTTAATGCAGAAACAACACCTCACTGGAGTTGTAAACATTTTTAATATATATTTTCTATTTGTATCTTTTCCCTTTATTTGGAGGCAGGTTAGTGTTAGACGGGGGTCCTTGGAAATTAAACCAGATTCACTCTGTCACATATAATATACAAACAAAACTTTTTATCCTAATACTTTGCATTTGAGATAATATACCCTGCACAGATTGCATATCAAGCTAAAATCTTAATAAAATTTGCATCACATTTTGTTGGAATCATTTTATAACAAAATTAGAGTAAATATGCTAAATTTGCTATTCCCACAGCATTCCATAAGAGTTTTGTGAAATGCTGAAAACCTACAAAAACATTAATGTATCAAACCACTTATTAAATTTATTTCTATTAGTAGCTTTAGAAGTCAGTAACACAAGCTAGCTAAAGAAATTCCTTTGGGTCTAGCATCACATAAATTATTTTTAATGCTTGTTATTTCACACTTGATTTTCCACAAGGTGACAAGTCTCTTGGAAATATCCTCTTGCCTCTACTTTTCAGGCCATTAGAATAGTTCCCAGTATACATTATTTGTCCATGGCACAGCAAAATTCTACATCTGTGACTTAGAAACTCACAAAGCACATGAGTAAGAAAATCTTAAATGTTCTATATTGATAGATACCTGGCAGATGCTTGTTTATGTTGTATATATGTGTGTTTGTGTATGTATGTGCACAAGTGTCAGTTACAAAAGCATGCATTGAGGATTGAGTTAGGTTTCTGCTTTCAAAAATTTGATGCAGCACACTTGGAATTTTTTGTCTTGTTCAATGTGAGAATTAAAACCTATATTATAATACAATTTTTTTAAAAGAAAGAAAAGCTTTCCAACACTAGTCTAATAGGTTGTGTTGTTTATGTTGCCTTCTGCCTCTTTTCCTTACCCACATATAAAAATGTACATAATGATAATGGTATCATTATTGTTGTTGTTTTAGTTAACACTAATTCATCACTGTCTGTTTGCCAGGTTCTCTACTAAGTACTTCATATATACCCTATCACTTACTCCTCATAACATGAGATAGACTTCATTAATTTAAACAATTTACAGATAAAATTTTGGCATTAAAACACTGAGTGTGATGCCCAAAAAACTTATTAATTCTAACTGCTGTATCATAATTAATTTTTTAAATTCTGAATTTCACTTAGCTATGTGATATATGTTTCAAACTTAAATCTTTGTCAAAAGTCCTTTACTTTTCCCCAATTTTCCTTTTCCCCCATCTCTTCCTCAGTAAATGTATATCATTTTTTTGTATTGGAGAATGTACGTTGAAATTATAAAATGATAATAATAATCTACTACTGATAATTTAGATATTTACGTGACACTCTTTTGAATGTTACATATGTTATTTAGTTCCTTAATTTATGCAATGGAGTAATGAATGGAGTCACCTACTTTTACAGATGAGGTTCCCAAGTCACAGAAAGATGAAGTAACCTAAGAAAGTATCACTGCTTCTACACTGCAGTTAATAGCATGTGCTAAATGAAGCATTGACTTCTGAGATCACATTTTAAAATTTAGTTATTTAAAAATGTAGACTATTTGAAAATACAGGAACTTAAGAGTTCAGATCTAAAATTGAGTCTAGAAAACAGACAATCTATTTTAACTTTCACTTAAATAACTATTCATTTTTTTAAAAAGAGAACAAAAAAGGAAAAAAAATAAAAAGAAGCAGCTAAAATAATAAAAATAAGAAAGAGAGAATCTGGGGAAATGCTGGGTAATTCAATATCAACCAAACTTTATTAAAAGTAAAGTATTCCCCATATTTGGTTTTTGACCTTCTGGGCTTAATCTCCTAAAACAGATGCCCCTTAAATTTTTTTTTTTAAAAAGCACTCTATGTGTCCTCATCTTCCATTAAAGTTCATATTTCTCAGAAAACAATGGTAAGAAATGGAAGTAGATAGAATGACTGGCATTAATATGTTACATCCTAGGAACTTATCCAAGCAGATTATATATTTCAGGAGAGCAGAATATCTGTTTAAACTTTATTTACTGATAAATCCCTACTATCCAGCACAGAGAAGGCAGTGACTTAAATTTTGAATTAAAAGTGTACAGTGTTGTAGGAAGTATTGGAGACTTAGAACTTCTTATCTACTATAGCCACTAAGAATTTTGATATTTCTATGTGCTATACTGAAATATTAAGCCAACAACAGTAGAGTAAGTTTACAGTCTGGTAGAGACAAAGAGGAAAATAATCATGGACTTCTGCATATAACAATTCTCTTCATTAAGATCTGAGAAGCAATTTTAATCTCTCTTCATCTGAGCTGATCCTTATACCCATTTTTATAGACCAAAAATACACTGATTAGTTCATTGGTCAAAGACAAATAAAGAAAGAAAAAAAGCTGCATGTTGTAAAAAAATAAAAAAAGTAATTGAAAAAAGAGAACTTTACTCGAGTCAGATTAACATGCATTCCTAAGAATCTGACTTTTATACATTTTTAAAATAATATGACTGTTTGTTCTCTATGAAACAGAAGCAGAAAATTTTAATAACAATGAAAATAAGAAAAAAATAGAAAACTAAAAATGCGATTGCAGAATTAAAAGTTCTTTAGACTAGTAATAGAGAGAGTGTCTTTCAGAACAGAAGAAAACTTCAGAAAAAGAGAACAAAGTAATAAATCTGGAGAAAGTGACTTACATTGAGAATATTTATTGGAGTTATTATATACATACTTTTCATTTTAGGAAGATAATTTTTCTGCATATTTAGTTTGATATCTCACATTTTAATTCATTTCCTCACATGGCTCATAGATTTGATTAAACTCTTTTTAGTATTGTTGATTGCATGCTCATATATGTTGACACAGAGAGAGAGAGAGAGAGAGAGAGAGAGGCAAAGCAAGCTCTGGTGTCTCCTCTTCTTCATAGTAGAGTATCAGCTCTACTGGATTTGAGTTTTACTCTTAGGACCTTATTTAACCTTAATTGCCTTCTTAAAATACCCCTACTCCAATATAGTTACATGGGGATTAGGAATTCAACTTATGAATTTTGACAAGGCACAATTTTGCCCATAGCATTCTATTCCTGCCCTCCTGCCGCCTCATATTCATGTTTTTATGATGTGGGCAAAATTTATTTTGTCCATTTCAAATCCCCCAAATTCTTAAGTCATTACAGCATAAACTCTAAGGTTTAAAGTTCAAAATACCATCTAAATAATATTCAGATCAGGTATGAGTGAGATATAAGGTACAATTCATCATGAGTCAAAATTATTCCTGATTTCTGAAGCTGTGAAACCAGACAAGTTATGCATTTCCTAAATGCAATGGTGGAACAGACATAGGATAGACATTCTTATTCTAAAAAGAAGAAATAGGAAAGAAAGAAGGGTGTAGGGTCTAAAGCAAATTCAAAACCTAACAAGGAAAGTCCACTATATCTTAAGACTTGATGATAATTTATTTGGCTTGATGCTCTGTTGTCTGAACCCACTGGAGTAAAAATTCCGTCCCTGTGGCTCTACTGTGCAGTGATCATGCTTCCAACTCTCTCCAAGATGGGAATCCCACACCCAAGACTCCGAGCAACTCCACCCCAGCAACTCTGGTTAGAGGTTGTCTGGCCCATTTAAACAGAGGCAATAGCCCAACCTTTTGAGGCTGATGTGGAGGTCCTGATGATTTCTGAATTGCTTTTGGAGGTTTGTTTTTTTGTTTTGTTTTGTTTTTCTCTTACAGTTCACTTTTGCTGTAGAATACCTTTATGGTTGGATCATATAGGATCTAAAAAGTCTGGTAGACTTCCTTCATTTTATCTTTTTTTTTTTCTTCTGCCTTTTTTGGTCCTGACTGGCAGTGTTTTTGCTGGTAGTAATTTCATCTCTATTCTTGGCTTCTGCTAACATGGCTGATTAAGTCCATGAGTCACACCAATGAACTCTTTATCAAATGACTGTTCAGTCACATTCTTAGTGTTTTTTTCAAAACAAGTTTTCTCATTTTTTCTTACATAGATAAGGTGATAATTTGTCAAATCTCCAAGTTCTGGATACTTTTATACCTACAGAAGCCACCTTCTATATCTTTTTACATTTTACTATATACAGAAAAAGAACCTAAGCCTTAAGTTCAGTGCTTTGCTTAGAAATTTCTTCAGCTACACAATGTATTGCCTACAATTCTACCTTCTAAAAAACACTAGAAATAGCTCAGCGAACCTCTTTAATGTTTTAGGACAAGCCTTGATGTTCCTTCAGTTCTCAATAACCTGTTTCTTATATCCATCTGGGACTTCACCAGAATTTCCAATAACATCTATTTCTAGCTTTCACCTCAAAGCTCTTCCACACTCTACCCATTACCTAGCTCCAAAGCTGCTGCCACATTTTAAAGTGTTTGTTACACAAAAACCCCACTTCTCAGCACTAAAATATGACTTAGTCTTCCTTGGCTACTATAACAAAATACTATCGATTGCTTGACTTAAACAATAGAAGTGTATTTTTCATAGTTCAGAAGACTGGAAACCCAAGATCAAGGTTCTGGTAGGGTTTTGTTTCTGGTGAAGGCTCTTTTTATGTAATGAAGACAATCATCTGTTTCCTCACATGGCAGAAAAAGAGCTCTGGTGTTTATCCTCTTCTTCCTGTAAGGAGACCACCCCTATTGGATTAGTACAATTCCATCCTTATGACCTAGTTAGCCTTAATCATTTCCTTGAAGGGCCTATCTCCAATACAGTCAAGTAGGAGATTAGGGCTTGAACATACAAATTTGGGGTAATAAAATTTAGCCCATACCAATTGAATATATTTTTTAAATCTATTGCATAAGATTTTCAAGAGTATTAGCTGCTATTCTGACTTTTATTAACTAAGGCAACACCTCTGGAGACTTATTGGCAGTGAGAACGATGCCTGTGAAATCCCTGGTGTAGGAGGAAAGTTGGTCAATGTGGTTGGAGAATGGTGAGAAATGGTAGGTTTGTTTTGAAGATGGCAAAGCCATCAGGGACCAATTTATGCAGTGTCTTGTAGGATCTGAAAAAAATCTTAAAAGTATTTATATCTTGGGAAAAATGGCAGAAATTAGGGAAGTAACATAATCAAGAATGAATTTGAAAAACACTCTGTTTTTAATGAACTGTATTGGAGAGAAAACCAGAACTAGAAGACCAGATATGGGAGCAGAATAATGGGGATTTAGGAGATAAAGTATTCCTATACTAAAAAGAACTATTTAAAGTTCAGTCATTGAGAAATGGCTATATCAATTTTGCTAAGTCAAATTTTAGCATTTTCATATAATATAAAATCATTTTAATCATATTTTGAAAAAATAGAATAATAGAAACGTTTTCATAAAGCCTTGCTAAGTGAGGAAGATGATATTTCAAATAATGTTTCTAATTATGTAAACATCTTTATATGTACATGATTCATGTTTGTGCATAGGAATGTGTGAAATATCATAAATATTTATGAATAACATAAACACAAAAAAGTAAAAGCAATAAAATATGAATGTGAAATGTTGCATATTTGATATTAATTTTAAATATTAAAATAGCACTTAAAATATTAATCATTGCTATTTCTAGAGTGACAAATTGCATTTTATTTTTAAAATCTGATTCTTTTAATATCTCCAAGTGTTTTATAATTTATGATTTACTTACATTTCTAAAATTTTGTTATGTGAAGGCATTATATTTTTAGGAAAAAGTGATATACATATGGTACATAAAGTAAGAAGCTTTACATCAGAAGATAAAATACTTTTCTCAGTATTTAAGTATAACTCATAAAGTATTATACTACTAGTTGTTATCTATATTGCAGATGTGTCTTGATGTTATGGTCTTGGTGAGACATAAAGTTGAGAAGTGAAGTAAAAACAATATTTTAGAACAATAATTTTAAATTGTGATTTTATATTTTCTTATTTTCATTTTATTAGTACAATTCTGAAATTATGAATATCTTACAAATATGAAAATTTTAAAAAAGAAGTTGCTTTACAACTTATGGAAGTTGGAAAAAATGATGTATAGAATGGAAACAGCCATGGTTTGAAATAAAAAGCCCTGTGGTCAATTCTAATGTTCTGCTAAATAGCCACAGGAATTTGACCTGGTTGACTGAGTCTCGTTTTCATTATCAGTAAATAAATTAAAAAAGAAACCCTGCTCTACCTACTGCACACAGACTTTGTAAGGAAGAGGTAAAATAATATGTACACATTAGTTGGGAATTATGTGTTTTGCAAAATTAAAAATTCTTGTTTTGACAATAGTATTAATGATCACAGGGAAGTAAATAAAAAAATAAGATTTTATTGAAAATTTTCAACAAATAATGAGCATATAAAAAAAGCCAAATGCTAAATTAGCCACTTTTTCTTGGGCTTAACTAATATCTCATACTCACGTACTCCTAATGATCACTAACAAATTCATTAACCTCTTCTCTAACAGCTTGAAGAACAAAGGCCATTTGATCAAGGACTTTATTGGTAGATTTTATTTTTGTTGAGCACAGTATGTTATCAACTTAATATAAGCAGCCCAGAAATAAACTACATCTACTCAGTTTAGATAAAATCTGAATCTTACTCATATTTATTCATAATTAATAAATTTTATTAAATTAATAATATGCTAAGTATATGCTAATATAATGCTCTCACTTCAGATAATTGTAGGGAATATAACTGATTAAGGGAATAGTACAATTTTTAAAAATCATCATAAGTAAAGAGAAATTAAATAACATTTATCTCTGAGTCTCTTGGTACTCAGAGCAAGATTCAAAAATTAATTAGCATCATGCATTTTCTTCTGTTAATAAAAATCACATGTGGTTTTAAATTGATCTCTTTTGTCTCATAGTCATGGAATCTTCTGCTAGACTTTTAAAAACATGCATGTAAATTCTTGGATTTCTCTTTCTGTTGAAGAACTATGGTCCAGAAACACAGGACACTCCCTTTGCAAAAAAACACAGAGACAGATAAAGAATATGGAGGGAAAAGCATCCATCTTTTCGAGCCTGGCACTGCCTTCTCTTACACTTAATCTTAGCTTCTTGGTTGATCTTTCTGGTCCAACCCAATGCAACTCCTTTCTCAGAGTCTCTAAAAAGACTTTGGTAGTGGATCATTTGTTTTCTGTATCCTATTTTAAACTTAATAGCCCAAATAATTTTGGGTTACCTGCAGTAGTTTTTTAAATTTGTTCATGGTCAATCAGGCACAAATCTATACATGGCTCATTTTCTGCACAATGAGTAGCATTAGATTAAGATAACTAGATGTTCTAAGCATCAAAAAATACATACATCTTTGCTTTGTATAATATTACAAAATAAACACTAACTCTCAAAATGAATTTGAGGAAATACCATATTATTTTTTTCACATGGCTTAGCATATTTTGAAATAACTATAGGCTATGAAATTTTTTTTAAAAAATGCTTTCTAATCTTAATGCTAATTGCTAGGCTGGTATAAAAGTAAATGCTTATTTAATAGGGAATGCAACATAGGTTGTATTAAACTCAGCATATTTGTATCTCTATCAGTTCCACAATGCATTTCTCATCCTATTCACCTATGCGTTCAAGCAACATATCCCTGTGCTATGATAACAACTACTTTTTAAAAGCTTTGAACAAAATATTTGCAGTAAATGAATGCACACAATCAATATTTTTAATGTAATGACAGCAAGATTTCTGAATTCGATTTACTGACATTTTTCTCATCCTTTGTAGTCAAATATTTTTCTTCTGGAAATGGAAAAGTAAGAATTCATCCCTTAAGCTTAAATAACTCTTCACTAGTAAGATTTATACTGTGCTCCTTGCTTTCAAGGGTCACATTATGGCAAAAGATACAAGAGATTAGGAATAATATTATTCTTTATTAGCTACAGAGCCTATAAATCATTTAATAATATTAAGAGTGAGATTTGTGGCTTTCAAAGCTTTAATTTTCTATCACATTAGAATTTAGATAATTAGTAAAGTATGTCTGCTTGGGACATGTTTTTTAATCTCCTTTTGTGGATACTAACTTGCACAGGATTCATCTGAGACAGATATTCAGAAACATTTGAATACTATGGAGTTATTGCATACTAAGTGCATTTAGTCAATTAAATGAATCCTGACAAATATGTGCAATTGCTTTCAATCTGTTCACTTCTCAACTAAAGAAAAATAGGGAGTAATTGCCTGCAAAATGCTTCCTGAATGTCCTATGACTCATAAATTGAGAATAAACTTAGAATCAAAATTTACATTTTCTAATTACATATTATTTATACAGCATGGTTTCAAATGTTAAATGCAAACTACTTAAACTTAGCCATTAGGAGCCATAATATTGGAATTTTAATTATAAATATGCAAATAATGGCAATTTTTGGAAATGATAGAAATAATTTAGCCAATAATTTTAATCTCCTTTCGATAACAAATTTTGTTAATTTAATAATTATGGCTTATTTTTATAGAGTTCCTATATACTGGTTATAATCCTATCATATGCTTTATTTATGAACATGTTGCTTAAGGTTCATAACAATTTGACAACATTGTTACTAGGTTGGATTATTATCCCATTTTACAGATGGAGTGACTGAGACCTGTAAACATGAAATAATTTATCCAAGATCAGAGCAAAAGTAGGTTAGGTGACTGTTCTAGAAGATCTTCTGTTAAATTATCATGAATATAATAGAATCATTGTAAACGCACATAATTTCTTGGGTGTTGGAGAGAAGAGTATCAAACTGCATGTTATTACAAAATGTATAGTTCCCAGAAATATTTGCTGGGTTCTACAATTTGGTAACTATTAGCCACATGCCACTTGAAATGTGGCTAGCCCAAATTAGGACTCATTTTAAAAGTAAATACATATAGTAAAAACATGGAACCAATCATGTTGCCCATCGAAGCTGGACTGGATTAAAAAATGTGGTACATATATACAGTGGAACAATATGCAGCCATAAAGAAGGATAAACATATGGACTTCACAGCAACTTGGATGGATTTAGAGTCAAACATACTCAGTGATCTATCACAGAAACAAAGAACAGAGTACCACATGTTCTCACTCATAAGTGGACCTTGAAAAATTATAATACTATAAGAAAGGGATTGGCAGTAGAAGGAAACCGTCAGGGGAGGGGGTGGGATTGGCAGTTGAGGGAAACTGCTAGGGGAGGGAGGGGCATACCTCATCAACAAGGGTACCTGCATAATCATCGTTTGTATACCTAACCCTGAATTATACCCCGCATCTTTATAATTAAAAAGAGAGTAAATACACACTGGATTTCAAAGACTTAGAATGAAAAACAATGCAAAGTATATCAGTAATATTTTTAAAATTTGATTTGATGTTGAAGTAAAAATATCTTGGGTATATTTTATTAAATAAGTTATTAGTAAAATGTATTTAGTATACTATACTAGATATTTTGGTGAATATTTTTCACTGTTAAGTTGGTTCATATATGTATTGTCTCTGCATATACGTTTGTATTCTTATGTACATTTTTGTTTGTTTCAAAGATCTTAAATTCCTAAGGAGCAGAGAATGTGCCTTCTATTTAGTTTTTAACACTTCATCTACTGGCTTGAAATATTAAAGGCAGGCTGGTCCTTTCCTCTATGATAAACTGACGTATTGGTACCAGTCATTTCCCTTCTTCCTAATAGTGATAATCTTATGATTATATCTGGACAATCCTTACTTTTATAATCAATTATGTGCAATCAATTACAGCATTCCCATTTTTTTTTACAATATTTTTTCTATAAATGGGTCAGTGATTCAATGTCATACAAAAAAATGTTTTTAAGAAAACATGTTAAGAGAATTGTGGGAAATATTTCTTGTGATAAAAAGAGATCATAAGGTTGGGGAAGTAGAGTGGGAGAGAATCTATCTTCATTGATTAGATATTTTGCTTTGATATGATGCTGGACAAGTTATTTTCAGCGTCACAATGAAGAAAGCTAAGCTGACATACTAAGGATAAAAGGGATGTGGGCCACTAATTATATTAGTCATTTAACAAATTTGGCAGCTACCCCACAACTGGACTTATTGTTATATGAGATAATTATTTATTTTTTAAAAGTGACAAGTGCTTTACTTTTTAATACATATGGATTTCAAAAACATTATAAATAACATAATTAATGTCTTCAAAGAGGGAGAAATTTTGCAATTAAATGCTGTACACTCATGAGAACATCATTCCTGTGCTTTCAGGATCATTCTTGACAGATGCAATACAAAAGGTCTTTGTTCACTCGCAAAGTTGAATAAAAAAATAAAATGTCTACTTGTACAGAATAATACCTCATAATACCTTGAGCTATGTTCACAAACAGACAAAAAACAGATATATGACTGAAGAAAGCAGAAAACAGGCAAGTGCTAGCATTTGACACACTTCATACATTTGCTCTTTTATTTCTAATATAGGGATTTCTATTAAGAAGTTTTATAAATATATGAATATTATCAAACAACTGTTTTTTAGCAGCCCAAATCAAAACAATCAGATTAATCAATATTATCATTTAAGAAATGTTCAAAACGGTAATTTTAGAAAAAGTCTATTTTGAGCAATAGTACCTACTCTTTTGTGAGATAACTATTTAAAGCTCAGAACAGCCATGACATTCAAGTGCTCTATAACTTTTTCTTAATATGCTAGGTGATTTTACTTTCTACCTTCAGAAACAAATTAAGCGAAAGAGGCCCATATGTTACTAAGACTTACTAAAATATATGTTTTTTTTAAAAAGCAATATTTTCTTTACAAAATAATACACTGTCATGTATTTTCAAAATCAAGATGAAGATTAAATAACAATATACAGTGATCAATATTATCAAAAAATTAGAGTGTAAATTTACTGTAAATTGCTATTTAAAAACTTGTAATATTCTCAGAGATTTTCATTAGCTTTAATATGCTTAATAATTAGATATTTTATAGTTTCATCCTGAGGTCACTGCAAATCCTGACAATTTATAGATCTAAGATTATACTTTTATATATTTTATTGAGTGAATTTTCTGGCATTTATATACTTATTTTTTGTCATTCAGTTAGGAAATTTTTTAATGTAGATGTGCGTTTATATCTATGCCTTGCATGAATTTATATTAAAAATACATATCCCAAGACTTAAAATAAATATTTTTTTAACCTAGGCTACAATAGAGAATTGCATGATTTTAGAACTGAATGAGATGTAGGTAACACTTATCTAAATTCCTCACTTTATAGTAAAAAAATTGTCACAGAGAGACAATAGAGTTGGTATTGGCAGTATTAAATAAGAAGACTCTTGATATGCCAAGCTTGAATATTTCTGAAAAATAATGACCTAAGATTGAATATTTTTGTGTTTTGGATTTCCTAGACTTCAAATATCATGCTCCTAAACTGGAACATTTTGTGGTTAAATATAAACAAATTTCTCCAAGCCATCCAGTTGAACTTCTTTGGCACCATGACATAGCCATCACCCTATCTGCTTCACATAGATTCGTTTCAAAACAGTTCTCTTATTGATCTGAACTTTCCTCTCTCATAGGCAGATTCCAGGTATAGGCAGATATCCTGGTATGCTGAGGCTAGGTTCTTAATGTTTTATTCACCAGCATAATTCTTGAGCCAGTCTCAGAAGATGGGCGTTTTCAGGAAAGATGAGCAGAAATGTGGTAATAAGGATGGATAGTGAATCCACCAGTGATTGTAATTAATAAATGGTGAAACTAAAAATAACTTTTGACTCCCAACAGATGTGGGCTGTTGATCTGAGAAAAAAATGGTATTACAAATGGCAGTGGGTAAAGCTATATAATCACTGTTGGTGTTCTTGTAAGAGAGATAATGGTTTCAGGACACACCAAATACAAAAATCCAAGAATGTCCAAGTCCCTTATATAAAATGGTGCAGTATTCACATACAATCTATGTACGTCCTACCTTATTTTTTCTTTTCTTTCTTTATTTTTTCTTTTAAAGTTGTGGGGTATAAGTAGATTGCATGAAGGCAATATTTGGGCTTCTAGTGAACACTCTTCCCCCCCAGTAGAGGACATAGCAACAAGTGGGTTGTTGTGTGCCTCTAATCCCTCCTCCTTCCCTCTCTCCTAGAGCAGTGCCCAGTGTCTGTTGCTCCTACATTTGTGCCTGTGTTCTCAATGTTTAGTGCCTACTTATGAGTGAGAATATGCGGTATTCGGTTTTTTGTTTCTGTGATAGTTCACTTAGAATAATGGACTTCAGCTGCATCCGCGGTGTTGCAAAGGACATATTTTGTTCTTCTGTGTAGCTGTGTAGTATTCCATCATGTATATGTACCACCTTTTCTTTATCTAGTCCTCTTTCAGTGGGCATCTGGATTGGTTCTGTGTTTTTGCTGTTGTGACTGCTGCTGTGATAAACATACCTGTGCAGGTATCTTTTTGGTAGAATGATTTATGTTCTTCTGGGTATGTTTCCTATAGTGAAATTGCTAGATAGTAGCTCAATTTTTAGTTCCTTGAGAAATTACCACATTGCTTTCCACAGAGGTTTAATAAGCTTATATTCCCATCAACAGTGTAGAAGTGTTTCCTTTTCTCTGCAGCATCACCAACACCTGTTATTTTTTGACGTTTTAATGATAATCATCCTGACTGATACGAGTTGGCATCTCATTGTAGTTTTAATTTGCATTTCTCTGGTGATTAATGAAGGTGAGCATTTTTTTATGTTTCTTGGTTGTTTGCAAGTCTTTCTTTGAAAAATGTCTGTTTGTGTCTTTTGTTTGTTTGTTTGTTTTGTTTGTTTGTTTGTTTGTTTTTAGTTGGAGTCTGGCTCTATCGCCCAGACTGGAGTGCAGTGGCTGCTCCCAGCCAACGCAACCTCGACCTGCTGGGCTCCGGCGATCCTTCCACCTCAGCCTTCCAAGTAGCTGGAACTACAGGCGCACCACGCCTGGCTAATTTTTTGATTTATTGTAGAGATGAGGTCTTGCCAAGTTGCCCTGGCGGGTCTCGAACTCTCGGGCTCAGGCAATTAATTCACTCACCTCAGCCTTCCAAGGCACGGGATTACAGGCTGAGCCACCGAGTCCGGTTTGTGTTCTTTTTAATGGGGTTATTTGATTTTTTTTCTGTCAATTTTTTTTTTCTGTGAAAAACATTTATTCTGAGAACCTGAGCTCTGGACAAAGAACATTGGACTTGAGAAAAAGCCATGTGGAATTCTGTTGTTTCTTCCCTAACATATTAACAACCTAATAATAAGAAGGAGAAACCCTTTAAAAACAGTATTGCTCCATTTTGCCTGCAGTCATGTGATTTAAAATTTCTCTGTTCTGTTAAAGTTTAGACTACAAATTTTGGTAAAATTAGAACAATTAACAAACCCTTCCAGAAAATACAAAAACAATAACAGCCCTACATTATATCTTTCTCAGTACACATACAGTAACTACAAAAAATTTCATTTAAAAAAATGTTTGGATTCCTTGTAGGTCCTGGATGTTAGGCCTTTGTTGAATGAAGAGCTTGCAGATATTTTCTCATTTTTTAGGTTGTCTTTTTATTCTTTTGATGTTTTTCTTCTGTGCAAAAACTTTCTAGGTTGTTAATGTCTTATCTGTCAATTTTATGGGGTTTTTTGCATTTGCTTTTGAGGACTTTGATGTCACAAAGGGTATTTCCTAAGTTTTCTTCTAAGATTCTTATAGTTTGAGGGTTCCCATTTAAGTTGTTGATCCATTTTTAGTTAACTTTTGTATTTGATGAATGGTAGGGGTCCAGGGTTTTCCCAGTACTATTTTCTTATTATGGTTTCCTTTCCACAATGTTTTCTTTTGTTGGCTTTGTCAAAGATGAGTTGGTTGAAGGTCTGTGGTTTTATTTTCCAATTGTCTATCCTGTTCCATTGGTCTGTGTGTCTATTTTGGTTTTCTTAGTTACTGTAGACTTGTAGTAAAATTTGAAGTCTGGAAGTGTGATGCTTCCATTCTTGTTCTTTTTGCTATTATTTTACCTATTTAGGGTCTTTTTTGCTTCCATATGAATTCCTGTATTGCCTTTTATATGTTTGTGAAAAATACTAATTGTAGTTTGATAGGGATTGTGTTTAATCTCTAGATTGCTTTGGGTATAATGCACATTTTGATAATAGGAATTCTTCCAGTCCATGAGTATGGGATGTTTTTCAATTTGTTTGTGTAATCTTTAATTTCTTTGAGCAGTATTTGATAGTTCTCACAGTAAAGATCTTTCACCTCTTCGATTAGATGAATGCCAAGGTATTTTACTTTTTTGTGACTATTGTGAATGGGATTGTGTTTTGATTTGATATGCAGCATGCTTGTTGGTGGTATATTGCAGTGCAGCTAATTATTCTGCATTGATTTTGTATCATGAGACTTTACCAAAGTGGTTTATCAGTGAGAAGAGATATTTGACAGATTCTTTAGGACTTTTCTAGATATAGAATCAAACTTTTTGTAAAGAGGGGCAATTTAATTTTCTCTTTTCCTGCTTGAATACTCCTAATATCTTCTTCCTGCCTTATTGTTCTGGCCACAATTTCCAGTACTATGTTAATTAGGAAGGGTGAGAGTGGGCATCATCATGTTTTTTCTGTTCTTAGGGGGAGTGCATCCAGCTTCTGCCTGTTAAGTCTGATGTTGGCTGCAGGTTTGTCATAAATGGCTTTTATTATTTTGAGGACTGTTTCTGTGATGCCTAGGTTGTGAGGGTTTTTATCAAGAAGGGATGCTGGATTTTATCAAATGCTTTCCCTGTATCTATTGTAATCATGTGGTTCTTCGTTTTATCTTGTTAATGTGGTGTATTACATTTATTGATTTGCATGTGTTGAACAAGCCTTGCATCTAGAGAATGAAGCCCACCTGGTCATGAAGGATAATCTTTGTAACATACTATTGAATGTGAATTGCTAGATTCTTGTTGAGAATTTTTGCATCTATGTTCATCTGAGAAATTGGCCAAAAATTTTCTTTCCTTGTTGATTCTCTACTGTTTGGGGATATAAGGGTGATGTTGGCTTCTAGAATGAGCTTGGGAGAATTTCTTCCTTCTCAATTGCCTGGAATACCTTCAATAGGATTGTTATAAGCTATCTTTTGTATGTCTTGTGGAATTCAGCTGAGAAACCATCTAGACCAGGTCTTTGTTGTTGTTGCTGTTGTTAGGGAGGTTTCTTATTACTGAGTCAATTTCCTGTATTATTATAGGTCTGTCTACAGTTTCAATTTCTTCTTATCTCAATCTTGGGAAGTTATGTGATGCCAAGAAGTCCGCTATTTCCTGTAGATTTTCTAATTTACTTGCATATAATGTTCATAGTAATCTCTGATAATCTTTTGTATTTCTTCAGGGTTGGTTGTAAGATCACCTTTTTATTTCTAATTGTGTTTATTCAAATAATCTCTCTCCTTTTTTTTTTTTTTAATCTGGTCACTGGCCTGCCAATCTTATTTGTCCTTTCAAACAACCAACTTTTTATCTTGTTGATTCTTTGTATGCTTATTTTAACCTCTATTTCATTCAACTGTGACTTTATTTTGATAATTTCTATTTTTCTACTAATTCTTGGATTAAATTCTTCTTGTCTTTCTAGTTCCCTTAAGTGTGACATTAGACTGTTTACTTGAGATCCCCCTATTTTCTTGATATGTGCGTGAATACTATAAACTTCTCTCTCAGCACCTTTTTTGTAGTGTCCAAGAGGCTTTGACATGTTGTTTCTTTGTTTTTGTTTTTTTTATTTATTTCCAGGAATCTTTCTATTTCTGTCTTGAATTCTGTATTAACTCAAAAGATGATCAGAAGCACGTTTAATTTCCATGTATGGAAATTTGTATGTTTTGGGGGATTCCTGTTGGTGATTATATTTATTTTTATTCCACTGTGGTCTCAGAAGATGTTTGGTATGATTTTGACTTTTTATAATTTGCTCATGCATGATTTATGTCCAAGTATGTGATAGATATTAGAGTATATTACCTGTGCTGATGAAAAGAATGTATACTCTGTGGTTGTTGGGTGTAGTGTTTTGTAGATATCTATTAGAAACAATTGGTTAAGTGTTGAGTTAAGGTTCCAGATTTCCTTGTTATTTTTTTTTTGCCTCGATTATCTGTCTAAGTGGGCTAGTAGTGCCTCTGAATATATTTATAGTGGTCTATGTCTTCTCTTAGTTTAATTAGTAATAGTTTTATAATTCTGTGTACTTCTATGTTGAGTGTGTGTGTATTCCGGATGAATATTTCTTGCTGCTGGATTAAGTCTGTTATGTAGTGTCCTTCGATTTTCTTTTTAACTTATGTTGGTTTAGAATCTGATTTGTCTGATATAAGAATAGCTAATAAGTTAATTATTGATATGTGGGGATTTGTTTCTGTTGTATTGCTATTAAGAGACTGCTTTGTATTTTAGGTTTTGTGGTATATTTGTATGGTCCATAGACTATGCTTATCTATGTTTTTGCAATGGATAGAACTGTCCTTTTTTCCCTGTGCTTAGAACTTTCTTAAGCATTTCCTCAAGGGTTGGTCTGACATATTCTCTTAAGAATTGGATGATTGGGAAGAATTTTGATCTTTCTTCATTAATGAAGCATGGCTTGGTGAGGGAGGAAATTTTTTATTGGAAATTTTTTTAAAAAGAATGTGTCAGAAAATGGCCATCATGGAGCAGCAGACAGGTACTGCTCTTGCCAAGCAAGGCAAAAAGTGGGGTCTCAGCTGTTGATAATCTGAGATACCTTGAACACTTCTGAATGTGCAAAACACCCTCTACCCTGCAACGACCTCTTTGTACATATAAAGACAGAAAGTGATGGTGAGCATGGGAATCTGGGTGCCCCAAACTCCCACCATGCCCCAGACTTACATAAAAACTAAAAACTTGCCATGTGGACAAAAGTGGATGAGTAATCCAAAGACACATTGGGATGGTTCACTCCCTCTCAACCACATGTGGATCATTGGTCCCATGTGGGAGGAGTCCTGGGCAGGGCATAGGACTTTGAGCAACTGCAGTCCAAGTGGAAAAGAGAAAGACCCACATTGGGGCAGCTATGGTAAGTGAGAATTTCTGCCAGAGGGGTGACTCACTGGCAGGGAAGGAAAAACTGGCAAAGTAAAACCAAATGTCAAGCACCACCAGCAGCTGGTGACCATCTCCCCAACTAGACCAAGAAGAACCCCCTCAAGCTCTGTGTCCTGGCAGGGTAGAACCTGCCCCTTCCTTTTGTGGCAGAAAATCCACTCTATTTCAAGAGCAGAATGTGGACCTGAACAGGAAGGGTGCAACATGAAAGACACCTGAAGACTCTCTCAGTGGGAAGTTACCTGAGCTGTAGGACACAGTCAGCAGATGGGAGACCCGTCTCTCCCCTGCTCCCCGCCCCTCCCCCAACACACTTGCTACCCACAGAGTACTAGCAGTGGGGGCTGAAAGCTGATCCAACAAGCTTAGCAGCAGGTGAGAAGTTCTGCATTGACAGAAACCTGCCACAAGGTGGAGTCTATGACTGTTCTTTGCAGTGAGATGAGTTTCCTGGAGGCAACAGACTGCTCAATCATGCTTCTTTATCCAGTTTGAACCACAGAAAGGACTCTAGAACAGAGGATAATTGAATATCTTCAGAGTGTTAAGTCAAAAGAGAAATTATACAAAGTGAAGAGAGGCCTGTCACAAATAAGGGGAAAAAAATCAACAACAACAACAAAAAATACATGCAATCCTCAGGGTCCTAAAGAGATAGTACCTATACAAAGCAACTACCAGAACAGGAGAAATGGAAACACTTCAGAATGACCTGCCCCAGATACAGCTACAGAAGCAGAGATTGGATAGCAAAAATGAACAGGAACCAAGAGAAACTAAAGTGAACCTCACTGAAGCAGTATAGGAAGTTAAAGCAGAGGTTTCCAGTTTCAAAACCACCCACTCTAAAATAATGGAAATAAAAAACTTCTTCCTGGAAATTAAAAACACACTAACAAGCATAGGTAGTAGGGTAAACTAGGAGAGGCAGAAGAAAGAATCTCAGAGCTTGAAGACCAAAGTATGGAATCAAACCAGTCAGTCAAAAACATAGAACAAAAACTTAAAAAAGAAAGAGCAAAGCCTCTGAGAGGTGTGGAACTAGGTCAAGAAGCCAAATCTATATCTGATTGGTATCCATGAAGCAGAAAGAGAAACAAAACATCATGGAGAAAGCATTCCATGAGTTAATGGTAGAAAACTTCCCCCATCTTGTCAGACGGGTGATTATCCAAGCACAAGAGATTCAGAGAACTCCCATAAGGTACCACATGAGACCATATCCAAAGCACATAGTAATCCACCTCCACAAAATAAGCATGAAAGTAAAAATCCTAAAGGCAGTAAGAGAGAAGGGTCAGACTATCTTTCAGGGAAAACTCACCAGAATCACCCCA
Organism: Tarsius wallacei; assembly: GCA_963574415.1. Classification (NCBI taxonomy): domain Eukaryota; kingdom Metazoa; phylum Chordata; class Mammalia; order Primates; family Tarsiidae; genus Tarsius; species Tarsius wallacei. The sequence goes on along the minus strand of CAUYQG010239679.1, from coordinate 5,124 downwards.
AAATTATCTGCAGAAACACTATGTGCCAGAAGGGACTGAAGTGTAATTTTTCATGTTCTTAAAGATAAGCAATTCCAGCCGAGAATTTTCTACCCTGTCAAGCTAAGCTCCATCAGTGGTGGAGAACTAAAATCATTCCAAGATACCCAATCCCTAAGTGAATATACTACATCAAGAGAAGTCCTTCAGGAGATGCTTAAAAAGTGTTTGAACACAGAAAAAAAGAAAAAGAATAGTCATATCCATCAAAAAAGTACAGACAAGCACACATCTAACAGAGCATACAGAACACTCACAAAAATGAAAATACACACAAATATAAATACAAAAATAAAAAGACAACCCCTAAGAGCCCTATGACAGAGATAAATGCTCACATTTCAATAATTAATCTGGAAATGAATAGACTAAATACACCAATGAAAAGACATAGAGTGGCAAACTGTATAAAGAAGCATGATTCAACAGTATGCTGCCTCCAGGAAACTCATCTCACTGCAAAGGACATCCACAGGCTCAAACTGAAAGACTGGAAAACATGCTTTCAGGCAAATGAACAACAGAAGGGGACAAATATAGCTATTCTGAAATCAGACAAATCAATCTTCAAACCATCAGAGGTTAAAAAGGACATAGAAGGACATCACATCATAGCAAAAGGCTCAATCTGCCAGTAAAAAACATCCATCCTAAACATATATGCACCCAACATAAGAGCACCAGATTTTTATAAAACAACTAAGTAATCTAAGAGAGGACATTGACTCACACAATGATAGTTGGAGACCTAAATACCTCACTAACAGCTTTACATTGATCATCAAGGAGGAAAAAAGCAATCAAACAAGGATATCAGGAACCTCAACTTGATGCTCGACCAAATGGATTTAATAGATATCTACAGAACATTTCATGCAACATCAACAGAGTACGCATTCTACTGATCAGCACATGGAACATACCCCAAGATAGAGCACATTCTCAAATATAAATCAAACATTAACAAATTTCAGAAGATCAAAATAATACTGTGTATCTTCTCAGATCACAGTGGAATAAAAATAAATATCATCAGAGAAGTGCAAGCTAGTTCAACCTCTATGAAAAGTAGTGTGGCAATTCCTAAAAGAACTAAAAATTGACCTTCCATATGATTCATCTATCCTTCTTCTGGGAATATACCTGGAAGAACATAAATCACTTTACCAAAAAGATACCTGAACATACATGTTTATTGCAGCACTATTCATGATAGCAAAAACACGGAACCAACTCTACAGCCCATCAAAAGTGGACTGGATAAATAAAATGTGGTGCATATACATTTCTTAGATTGGCCAGGTCAGCTTTCACTTCCTGCACTGTGTTCATGGCCTGGATGATTCAGATATACACTTTCTCATAAATCTCATTGAATGTCTTTGCCATCCATAGTCTGAATTCTTTATTTGTCATCAGGGAGAGGTTATTCTGGATAAGTTCCATTGCTTGGAACCTGGGAAGCTCCTTTGTGGGTGTTGACTTTTTAAGGTTTTGGGGACTGCTGGTAAGTTTTTTTGGTTTTTTTGTTTGTTTTTTATTTTTCTGCTTCTTCCTCATCTAAGAAGGCAGAATCTTGCTTTATTTTTTATTTATTTATTTATTTCAGTTATTTTGTTTTATTAGGTTGCTACTGTTGGGATGGCAGTTTGTGTGTGTGTGTGTGTGTGTGTGTGTGTGTGTGTGTGTATGTGCATGGGTGTGTGTGTAGTCTGTATATACATATATAGGTTTTTTTTAACCTGAAGTCCACCCTCTTGTCTGCCTATGGGTTAGGCAGTGGTGGCAGGAAGGGTGGTGAACTGAGCGAATCATCTTCACTGGTGCAGTTTGGTAGGATGGGGCAAGCCCTTTCCTCTGTTTTGGAAGCTTTCCCCTTCATCTGGAACAGGCCCAGGGGCTCTGGCTAGAACTCTAGTGGCCCCTTCTTAGCCTGCATGTCCTGTCAGCAGCACTGGCAGGCAGCCAGGTGGGACTTCACAGCAGCACTCTGGTATAGGTTGCTCTTGGGGCAATTAATGGCCAACTCTTTACTGGATGAGACTGTCCTTTTACCTATAGGTAGAAGGGAAGCACCTGTCTCATTTGTGGCACTGGGGAACCTCAATTCCTGGGAAGCTCTGGCTCTGAAGCTGCAGAGGCTCTGCAGGTAACACCCTGTGGGTGTGGTTTGCAGCACTTGGGCACTCACCTCTTCCTCCCTCTCCGGTTCCCAGAAGGCACCCATATCATAGAGTTTCTGCAATGCTGGCATTCATTTCGGACCCAGGTTAGGATGTGGAAGTGGTTTACCATCAGAGGGTTGTCATCATTATGATAGCTCCACCCATGAAGGAAGGCAGGGACTAAGAAGAAAAGGGCATCTCTGCTGCCATCATGCTTCTAAATAAAGACTAAAATATGCTTAATATTAAACATTGAAATAAATGTGGGCTATGTGTACTTTTAGGAAAGAGTAATAAAAACAAATAAGATAATTACCTACCCAATTACTCCAATTCAAGGTTGAGGATGTCTGGAGTCTATCTCAGAAGCTAAGGGCACAAGGCAGTGAACCCACTCTGGACAGAATGCCATTCCATAGCAGGGTACGCTCACGCACAAACACCCACATTCACTCAGACTGGTGTCATGTAGGCTCATCGATTCATCTTATGTGCACAGCTTTCAGAAGTAGGCAGAAACAAGCACCCAGATAAAACCCATGCAGACATAGGGAGAAGTTGCATACACCACACAGAAAGTGAAAATATTTTAATTTTTTTTCTCATCAATATAACAAAACGATATTGAACAAAATTACATTATTTGAGACCCGGATGTATAATAGCTGAGAAAGAAAAACAAAATCTTCTCTGAAGTTCTGACTTTGTCAGAATTACTTGCACAGATTACCATGTGGATTTAGGGAACTGGGCATTTGCCAATAATCATAACTCTCCAGGCATTTATGGTAGACATACCTCAGAGGGACCTACAGCCTGAAGGCATGTCATCAAACATAAAGCAGCCTCTGAAGCTGATCTCATTTTCTCTACTCTTATATAGTAAGTAGTTAGCTTTTCATATTAAAAGTTGTTTTAAGAACTTAAATTTTATCCTGTCATTATTTGTGTTTAAGATATTTCACTTTTTAATTGATGTCATAATAAAGCCAAAATTCTATATCATTACTTCCAATAGTTTTCATAATCTGACTTCTATTAACAATTTTAGCACCATTTTTGAATAATTGCCTTTCCTGAAATTTGTACCTTTGCCAGATTCAAAGACCATTAGTTGTCTGACACACCATGGCCTCTCAATTTAGGATCTTTGTGTGTGATATTTATATCAGTTTTTCAATCCTTGTTCCTCCTAGCATTGCCGTATTCATTTTTCCAAGCGTAACATTAATTCTTTTAAAAAGCCATCCCTGAAAGCATATATCCAGAATAGTTGTTTCTTCTATTTATACTCAAAGAAACTTCTGCTACTCATCATGCTTGTGCTGAGGGGAAAAGTTCATAAAAATCACTATTTATTAACTTTTATTATTTTTAGGGAGAGAAACTGGCATTTAAGCACTTCAAGAATATTACCATTTCTAGTAGTGGAGTCATCTTGGGAAGAACTTCTTAAAGGACGTGTTTAAGTTGTGTGTATGTTAGGCATGTAGACTAGACTGATAAGCCAGAAGCTTTGTACTAGATTCTATTCTGATAGATAAATGCCTGTTCCAGAAGAGTTGTTACAAATTTTGAATATCACATTGGTGTGAGAGCTTCCATTATTGTGTGGAAATGTTGTAATGGAATGTATTTTGGCATGATAAAAACATGACCTTCCTGTTTCCTCATTGTTAGAGAAATTTATGATTACTAGGGTGGTTAGCCTAAGCTGCATAAGGTTTTAAAGGATCCCCTTCTCAGGATCCAATTTTATTAGACTATCTGTGATGGATTGAGATAATCTGAAAAACTGACCCAGATTTACAAGTAAAAAACCAAGAAGTTTCTAAAGAACTCATCACAAAAGAGGAAGGAGTCTGGACTGGTGTCATAGAAGATAGCTAAGCCAAGCCCTCTGGCACTATACACCATGAAGGGCATGACTGAACATGTCGATATGTAAAAGCTGTGAGAGTGGTGTCATTAAAGTAAGATATCCTGGTAGCTCAATTTGGGAAAAGTATAAACAGCAGCCAATGACTCTTACAGAATTCTAAAAATGTAAACTCCCACATATAAATGTTCAAAATATTTGTTATGTAAAATGAGAGCAATGAGAATTGATTATTTACACAGAAATATAGAAAGAAAGCATTCAAATACCAAAGACTATGTAAATTTTAAGTCTGGTTTGAGCAAAAGCAATATCAGCTGCATTCCTCTTCTTGGACCATCAAAGGAGAAATTTCAACTCTGGTTCCAGAAACATGGTAACAAGTTAGTCTACATCAGCCCCTAATTTATTGACTTTACCATTTGGAAGAAAAGAGCTCTGATGTCTTTTTTTTTTTTTTAAACTCAACTCTGAAAAACAATTGTTAATAAAAAGTTTAAAAATACATATTATGTTGACTTTTCTCTACAACAGTGACCAGGTGCTATCTTTGTTTTATTAGTTATTACATCTCTGCTACCTAGACAGAGTCTGACTCAAAGTGGACATTGACCATTACATCTACAAAAATAATGAAAGAATAAAGAAATATATTTTCTGGACTCTAAGATGGCCGTGGATAGTTTTAAGATGACTATAGTTAAAAATGTATCTTGATGAAAACAAAAATTCATTACCACCGAATAAAATAAATCTATGAATTATAAAACATAAAGTCTCTTTAGAAAATTCAGCAACATATACATTGATAATTAAAAAAATTTATCTGGCTAAAGTAAAAATTCGCAACATGTGGAATAAGTAGAAGTAAAATGTAAGTCTTATAACTTATTTTCCAGATCTGAAAATATAAGCCAGCCAGGCTCAGTGGCTCAGCCTGTAATCCCGCGCCTTTGGGAGGCTGAGGTGAGTGGATTGCCTGAGCCCGCGGGTTCGAGACCTGCCTGGGCAACTTGGCGAGACCTCATCTCTACAATAAAT